>KI422750.1:6253-49779 GCA_000473375.1 Anopheles culicifacies
TGGACTATCTAAATTGGTTCGAATTTGAAGTGAACTGTTTCAAAAGTCATTAAATTATGTTTTAGTTACTAAAATATGTGTACAGGCAGCGAATGTCGGAAGCAGTGAAGAATAAAAATGTACTTCAGTTTAAGACTACAGAAGCAGCTCTTTCATCTAGAAATAGATAATTAGCCCATTTGATTGAAGAGTTTTTACTTTTAAAAATGTAATCATATTAGTACAATGTCTAGCTAAAACAAGCAAGATATGTACGATACCAATAAAGCTGTTAAAGCTTTTACCGCTAATCCAAGTACAGTCAGGCTTCATTTTATGTTGTTCCAGTCAAATAAAATGACAGTGCTATGAACTTCTTGTACTAGCACGTTTCGCACGTACTCAACAAACATTTCAGACAGTTTGGGTGTCTTCTTTAGCAACATCTTCGTTTTCAGTACAGCATCCCTTGAGCAATTTGAATGAACTTTATCTCCACATAGAATGAAACTCTTACCTTTCAATGTAGTTTAACACATCGTAGTACAAGTCTTGGCCAAACTTTAACAAAAAAAAAGACACCAAGAAACAACAGAAAAGTTTCAAACTTCATAAATTAGCTAAATCGGACTTTTATTCCTACTTGCATAAGATGCTGATGATGATGATGATATATTTTCCCACAAAGTTCGAAGATGCTGAAACGAAACATGCTTTGGATTCACCAAATAAATCGATCGTATTTAGATTATATTTGTAGCTTTCCTTTGTTTTACGAAGAATGAACAGAAAACTGTTACGTGATGCGTACACTCTTGAGTGTAATCAAATATCCTTACTGGCAAACATACTTCTTTACAGCTACTACTACAAAATGAAACAAGAGCGTTAAAAGCAAAACACTTCTTACTGACGTTTCATGCTTGGCAGCAATAAACTAGACGTGTCATCAGCCTTCAAGAAAAACGTTGCGGGTGAGAGCAGTGGATGCTTCGAAGATTGCAGTCTAGCGCGAAAACAAAACGAAATGGTCTCAAGATAGTCATTAGTGGCGAAAGTAAAGATGGAGGTGAAAGTTGTGGTCGAGCAAAATGTGTGCCGGTGGAATTTGCCATTTGTGCCGATAGTCCTTTGTCGTTCACAATGCCTTCATGGGTGTTGAATCAGAACAAGAAAAAGGTCATCATCGGACACTCTAAGTGGAAGGTCTCTGGTCGGGGTCGGATATAATGGATGTCGTAGAATCAAACGCAAACGAATGGATACCTATTCGGATGGTTCGCGATGAAAAGTTAACATCAAAACGTTTGAAGAACTAACGAACATGTTCGCAACGGGTTTAGGAAAACGCAAGGAAGATTAAAATTAAAGTGAAGTATTGGCACGTTCAGTACCGTCTTTTGAAATTAAATACAGAAAACGATATAACGAGTGCAATTAGAATTCAAATTCAACATAACAACCAGCTCATCAGCAGACCGTCTCTAGATGGGTTCCTTAAGGAGCTGCATAACAATCTTTTACCCTTCCGGCGGGCCACTCGTTATGCTGTCTGCGAGTTTGCAGAGTGTGTAGGTACTATACTATGAATCACATTCATCAGGATGTCTACCCATTCTCACCCACTCACATTGAAGCGAGACGAGACGATCTTCCCGTAAATGTTGCGAGCTGCGTTTGAGCTTGCGTCAGGATCTGTACACGCAAGCCTCGAAGGACACAAAGCGGATAACGGTTGTGTGGCGATTTCTATTTTTAGTTGACGTCGTTTGGCAAAGAGTATCGTTCCCTGCTTGACACTCCCAACCCGGGAGGACACGCCGGACAATCCCAGAAGAAGAAAAGCATCCGGGAAAGGGGACACATTTATCGTCTAAATTGCCACAGAATACATTCGCTTCAATATGGTTGTGCCTGTTGGTGCTTCTAATGCGAAGGAAACATTAGATCTTTCCTTTGCCTCGAAGCAGTAATCGATGTCTTTTTCTAGGTTCAATATTAATAGACCTATCGACAGTTACAGTAAATGAGCCAAAGTACATCCAAAACATGCAACCAGCCCACAAAGCTAGTACACACACATTATTTAGCAGCCGCGAATGGAAAAAGCCCAAAACGTATCGACCCGTGCGGTGAGTACAAACTGCGTCACCACAGCTGACGTAACGAATGATTATCGATTTTTCCAGACCTTCCCTGCGCAAAATTCCACACCGTGCTTCATCAACATTTCCACTGCAATTCGTTGCAAAAATCTCGTGTTTTTGCACCTGCTGGCGGAGAGATGCTTCTATCCTGGTCGATAAAAGAAGGAGAGCGAATTTACACAAAGATGATCAGGTACAGGAGATTGCACCTTTTACAAAGTTTCTTGGATTGGTATTACGGAGCGACGGAAGCGATGCTTTGCTATCCTGTGTGACACGTGCCATCCTTTAGCCATTTTAGCACAGCATCCGATAAAAACCGCAAAATTTCCGTTTGAACTATGCTTATCGATTTTAGGGTGGATTTGTACGTACAACATGTTCCTGTTGTGGTGAATGAATTAAATTTTAATATCCGAGTTTCAACGCAGTCATCAGTTTTTAGAAATGATCACAAATAACACCCACAAAGGATAGATGCATAAAGTTTCCTAGTACTAAGATGCACATTTTGTTTTAGATGCTTCTTAAGTTATGACAATTTTGAAGAATACTAAGTTATCGCAAAAAGGGCGACTTTTGAGCGTTTCATTTATTAATGTTGAGTCTAGTGATGGGAAAATCCGATCCCATGATGTATTCGATCCAACCGATCCTCATCCAAGCTGGGATCGATCTTCCAAATCTGATCCCAATACTTTACGATTTTGTTCTATTTGAGTTTAAAAAATGGTCTGATATCTAAAAGGAAACGAACACAGTGCATTTTCACCGCAAGTAAGGGAACGAATGATTTTACACTACTTTGCAAATCGTTGTAAAAATATACTGTTTTTGGTGAACTCGTCATGGCCACTCAAGAACAACATAAACACCATATTTATCGAACATTTGAAATAGAACAGAAAAAAAAATTAGCATAAAAAAATTATCCCAATCCTGGATTCCAATTATGACAGATCCAATCCCATTCCTAAATTTTCATCTTGACTGGTTTGGAACCTGAGCAATGTAAATATAGTTTCGGAATTAAGAAGTTCTACTAATGGAGAGTGAATCCGGATTGCTCCGGTCCACGATACGTTCCTAAAATACGATTTTTTTAGCAGTAATTACTGCCAACTATTGACTAGTAAAATTTAGATTTTTATGGAATTGAATTTTGTCAATTAATTTCATTATCATAATCATAAAAACAATTATTTAAAAAAAAACAATAGAGAAACAAAATGTTGTGTTTTTATATCTCTATTTACAGGGTTTAAAAGTAACAACAACGCCAGTGAGTTCGTTAACATTCGTAGCAAATGACATTTAAATGGCCACAAATGACATGACACAATTATCATCCAGAAGAAAATGGAAGCACATGAACCGCATCCTCTGTAGTAACAACGTCAATGCGGTGGTAGAAATGAAGTATAATCACGCAAGAAGTTGTCGAAGTCACTAGCATTGTTCCAGCATCTAAAGAGCTCTGCATTAAGAATTGTTATATTACATGTTATCATTCGCCATTTTAATATGTTTTTATTTAGTTTAGTGCAAATATAAATATTCAAACTAATAATTCAAATTTCACACGGAAATCCTTCCGGTATGAAATTCCATCCACACCGTTCTCTTAGTAGTAAGGACTGATTATCAAACTACGTGATATCAATAAATTTAATAAGCCATTATACAGCCGGTATGACCGACTAGGTCGTTACGCCAAGGAATAACTAAAAATAAAATCAGAACATTTTATATGTTACTTTCAGTATTGAGATTAATCAATAACCAATCACTACTTGAATCGTAATACTAGCGTAAATAAAAAAAGCAATCAAATAGTTCTTTTCAATGCATTAAAAGTTAATGCACTTAAATGAAGCGCGTGTAGCATCGAACGGATTGATGTCGGTCAACAATGTAGGTGTCCTAAAATGTCCAATGCACCGTCACACCCAACTTTCAACGTAACCTCAAAACTATAAGCCAGAGATTCTCGATGTTTTTACATTTCCACTGCCAAATCAACGATCAAACAGCGGGAGACACCTAATGACGTGCGATTCAATACAACAACCTCCAACGGGCGGTATAATGGAAAATCGTACATTGGTCCAAACGGTATTGGTTTGGTAATGGAGCGAACCGACAGAAGGAAGTCAGGATACTCATGACAGATAACTAAAATTTATGGGCTACGATTTGCACCAAAGCGGTGTACGGTGTTCGCTTTCTCAGCTGAGATTATTTTCGTGTTGTGCCTTTCGGTAAGTTCACTTTTCTGATCTGCTGCTATTTGTGCCACATCTTGCCACAGACTCAAGACGGTTCTATCTGACGCCCTTTGTTGCTCGTCGATTATAAGGGTTGTGTTAGCAAGGAATTTGAGGATAATATTTCGTGGTGTCTATTTCTTTCAACAACCGAATGAAAAACATTAAAAAAATACACAAATAACTATACCCAGACTTAACGCTGACAATGAAAATAATCCACTCTCACATTGGGATGGTAACTTGTTTAGGGAACGGTTTGTTGACCAATTTGTTAGAAGTACATGATATACTCAAGAAATAACTATGACCGTTGTATATTTTCGTCAGAAAAATTGGATAAAGTTGTGTCCAGCATGATGCCCTCTTTTCGCTGCCGGCTGAATGATCCGATTACCTACGCAAGGTGTAACATAACCTAACATCGCAAGATGAGCTCAATCCATTGTACGTGGGATGTTGGTGTGGAAAATCACTACGATCCACCCTAAGGACGTTTTCATTGGACGTACAGAAAATGGAGGTTTTCTCTTGCCATTGGTTTTTATCCCTCTTAGTGCCTTTGTCTCTTCAAGGTGTGTCAAAGGCGTAGCACCACATACGTACATACGTCTCACGCTTGGTCCCTAGCATCTATGCTATAGCGTGCGTCTGGGCAGCCACTTCAAGAAAGATTTCCATCCGGCAAATTGCGTAAGCTCACCCCGTTCATGGGATTGTTCTGTTGTCTTTGGTTTGCTTTCTTTGCGCGAAATCCGATCCCACTTTGGCGGTGTGCTCACTCGCTAGCGTTCTTTTACCATTTCGGTCCCATCAGACAGGGATTTACGCAGGTGAAGCATCGCATACCAGCAGCGCACCAACCATCGTCCATTGGAAACACGAGATTCTTGAACGCTTGGCATACACGTATTCACGGCGTGCCGGCTTTATGCCACCGTGAAGTGAAGTGTGCTGTACATTTTAATTAAAATTGAATTATTTATTTCAATTCCAATCGCTGACGCCAACGCAAGGATACGCCACGACGGGTCGTATCCCGTGAGGGTTGGCAAATAATCGTATATTGATAATGGCAGTAAACGGATTACCGCATTATTCTGATACCTATTAGGTATCTTGTCAATTAAGGTTTATTGCGATCGTACAGTGTGTTGAATGAATGAAGTTACTTTCGTAGAATCTTAATTTACTACAATCAATGTTGTATTATAAAGCTTTCTATATATTTCCATATTACAATATTACTAACAGAAACTTATTTAATTATACATTCAACCGCGCAGTAAAGCTTCAATACCGATTCAATTTTGCTGTCGCTTGATTGATGATAATTTGATTGAATAGTTACTGTTCCAATTAACTACGCTAATTACCTTTCGGACAACGAACCAGAAGTGCCACTCCATGCCTGTCATTTTGATATTCCGCGAAAAACTCTACAATGCTAAAAACAACCATTTCGAATATGTCTGATTGAGCTTTGTACACCATTTGCGAAAGCTCACTTGATGGACTTCGTGCTCTCGGTATTGCAGAACCTTCCGTACACACAATCTGAGCAAAAGCTGAAGGGAAATAAAATATCATTGTAAGGAAGTGTTTCTAAACGACAGCACCATTGAAAGATTAAATTCGAATATTTCATGCTCAGTGCATTGCACAGGAGCCCTGCGGAGGGTTCTCCAACAATGCGTTGTTTCACCTGTGCGTGAAAACGGCGGAAACTGTCACCGAACGACCATGTTCCCTTCAGGGCACTCAAACGCTACCCGCTGCGGGCTCATAGGCCTTTGCAAATGAGTCTGTACCGCAAGCACGACCATCATGTTTCTTGTCCCTTAATGTGCCACCCCATCGTGCTAAGGGGTACCGTGTGCCAAAGACCTGCTTCTGCTTACAGTGCCATTTCACCTAACGCACAGGCACAGTTCAACCGAACCGACCGAGGTCTTCTTGTGAATAAAATATAATCTTTATTTATACACCTTTTCACCTCCGTGCAACGGCAACGGAGAAAAGGAAAGTCACGGATGTCCCAGCACTGAAGGTTACAGAGCTCGATGGCACTCAACCCACACCGGAAAGAATATGCTGAGAAAGCCTGCGCTTATGTTAGGAGCTGCGAGTAAATATTGTAGCAGGTAATATTGTCCCCATCATCTTGCACAGCTTCTACCCCATGTGGGATACACCCGTGGGAGCACCTTCGAAAACAACCTCCCCTACAGCAAATTGAAACCTTAAAACCACCCTCCAACACACCTCGGCTGGCGTATTATGACTTCATGAATCCGGCGTGTCATTAATTTGGGCGCAATATGAAGATGTTTAAACAGACGGTTATTTCTGAGGCACCTTAAACCATTACACCCTGTCGACTGCTATTGCCTTCGGGCTATCCTGCTCGATTAGTCGCGCCTATGTATCTCCGCCCCTCGAAGATATTCATCCGCATTCCGTCCACGAACCACGCTCACTTAATTGTGGGCTATGAAAATATGCAACGAAAATTTGGCTTTCCCTCGCAGATTCAGGTCCCTCGCATAACCTTCAAATTGGTCACACAAATGATTTGCAACCGTCCGTACCACACCAGAACGGTGCTTCATTAATCATCGTGGCGTTTATTATACATTCTTTTGGTGCGCGCATCAGTGTAATTTATGGGAGGTAAACATACGGAAAACTTTGACGTGAGGATGAGCACGGGATAAGGATTGCGATTGAGCGAAGCGAAATCCTGTAAACGAACTTTCCTATGTACTCGTAACCGTTCCAATCGGACGACACAAAGAAACGACCGTGTCGACATGGTCGATAGCTGAACGGTATCTCTCACAAAGATCGTCTTCTATCGCAACGCAATGTCGGTTAATGGCTGAAAGCGGCTCAAGGTTAACGAGCCATTTTATGGAATGGTTTACTGTTCAGTTTAGGCATGTTGGTGAATGGTTTTTCATTCCGGAAGTAACGAGACAGGTCAGGAGTAGCATAGTAAAATGAGATGTCAAACAACATTGGAGCAAATGTTGGGTGCCACATGTATTTGATACCCGTTTGCAGTGGTCTTGAAATATTCATTAGGTGAATTATTTGTGTCGTTTTTTATAATATGCGGTAGCAACATTGAAAACATGAAATGATTCTGAACATACTTATCCGATCACTCAAAACTAGAACCAGTAAGTTATTCGAGACTTAAGCCAAAGTTGAGGAGCGAAGATAGCAGGTTAAACGATAAGCATTGTTTTGCAAACATGAAAAAAAAAACTCCACAACAACTATTGCATGCGAAAGGATTCTCAAAAAGTTCACCAAAACCATCAAGCAACATACCAATTCACAAAACAAAACAGAAAGCAACATATCTAAGAAGGGATGATATTTCAAGATTTCAATTTACACGGGGATTATTCTCCATGGAGTAGATCCATACACTAGTACTAGACTTTTCACATAAATGTTGAATCATAATGAGAAGGAGAGGGGGAGGGCGATTTGTCATTGATTTTCGAGGCCTTTGTCCACCACTGATCGTGAGAAAACTTTTGAAGCGAATGAAGCGATCTTTTCTAAAAGCAATAACATGATCGATCATTCCTAGGAACCTTTTTGGGGAGATCGTTCTCAGGAGCGATTTTTGGAGCGATCCTTGACAAAAGTTCATAAGTTATGAACGATTTTTTTCGTTCAAAGGAGCGATATTTCAAGAGACTGTTCATATGATCTTTTAAAAAATGCTAAGAATGTCCTTCACAGCGTCGATTCATAACAACTAATGAACGGTGTTTGAAAAGGGATTTAGAAAAATATTCTGTTTAATAGGAACGATCTTGTTTCGAGAGACATATCTTAGGAATGGATGATATTTTGAGTTTATTCATAGGAAAATTAGAACGATAATTGGAACGGTATTGAAATGGAACTGAACAGTAAGATTATTAGAACCTGGTGTCGTCCACCCCAAATATGAAGCGCAATCGCTCAACCATTGTCTTTCATTTGCCATCAACCAATCAGAGGAAGTTCGAGAAAAAGAATGTTAGAAAAAAAGCTGAAACAACTCAATCATAGCATCAATCACACTGACATGCTGGTCATCAAACAATACGAATTATTTCCTTTCCGTCCAATCAACTCTTCCACATAACAATGGTAAAGCATTTTGTTTTATTTTTAGGCAAATAGCAAAATTTTTCGGTCGGACTGTACAAACTAAAATAATAAAAAAACTAATAAATTCTGAGCCTAACTTAAAACTTGCATGGTTCGCTACGATTAGGATAGGATTTGTAAACACAAAAAGGACAGGAATCGTACCACCTTAATTCATTCTTATTAATTCGACTATCTTCGCCATTTTCTTTTTGCAACCCGATCGACGCCCATTGCGATTTGGTGCCGTAGGAAACAATTTTATGAAGGTAGCCTACATTTAGGCGTTTTGAAAGAATCAAGCCCTCACAAGGTATGTATTTTGGCTTGTACAAACAGTTTCATTCCCAGATGGCGGAAAATTCGATTTCCGATCGACAACTGTTTGCCGCGTTCTGTTCTGCTTCTCGCATTTCTAGCACAGCACAGTCGACTAAGGAAACAACTGGAATGCTTGCCACCACCGTTCGCGAATTTCTTCGCCGTAAGTTATATGGACACCATTTTTATGCTCCACAATCGAAAACATTGGCTTCCCGTAGTGCCTATATCCCCTCGTAAGCGCGGTAGAGAAGGAAATGGAACTAAGCAGCATTGTTTTCTTCGCCGAAATCAAACTGCCAATCGGAAGGAAAATCTGATAAAACTTTTTCCAGCCGGTATTCCCCAACGGTTTCGATGGCTGTTACAAAGCCCAACGGTGCACACCGGGGCAGTATCATATCGGTTATAGCGTTCCGTCCTGGTATCAGGTGGGCAAACATAAAAAATTCCCACCAACATGAGTCGACGACCAGCATGTACATGGATAAATCCACTTCATTGTAGGTACGCCAAAACTCGGTAGTATCAAAATAACGAGATATGTTTAGTGAATACCGACTAAAGCGAATCTCTTGGCTGAGAGTGGTATCTGAGGGAAGTTTACATTACAATTCCCACACGATGCACAAAGCATGCTTCTACTACAACAACCGTTCGTTTTGCTCACGTGTCCATTGGTCACGTTTTCCAAAAAGGCTTCGTTCATGTAAAAATGAAATCGGCAAAGCAAAATAAAAATACTCCCACCATACAATGGCGTTTGTTTTCCATGTGAATCGATTGTGAGCCATCCGTGGTCAACGGTCATAAGTAAAGAGGTACGAACCTTCTTGAAGAATAAAAACAAAACATAAAACAAAACAAAAAATCAACACACGCGCATTTTGCGCTTCTCTTCGGATAAGTATAAAATGGGCAAGCATCGCAATAAAAACGTGCAAAGCGAAACATTTTTTTTCGTTACCATACTCTGAAACGCGCATTACCATGGAATGGCCGACATCGCGACAGGAATTTTTCAAAAGAAATTGCATCGAGACCAAGTGCCTGCTGGAAACATTATTCATTTTGCACTGAAAGCGGGCACGCGATATGTCCCTTGTGAGAAGGATGGCAAGCTTCCGTGGTTGATAAGTACGAGTAACGTCATCGGAATGAAAGAAAAGCACATCCACTTGTTTCGTACAAGTTGAACTTATCTCTCAAAGGACCTGTCATGATCGGTAGTAAGAGATGTGAAGGTATCATAATGTATCGTGTGAACTTCTGTACGGTTTAGGTATATGCACATTTTTATTTTAAGTGAATCGATCGTATCAGTTGTTCGCAGAAGCTATAATAAACTTAATAATCAAATCAATAATGACAAAAGTACAGCCAACTATTTTAATAAAAATGTGTTACTATTTACACTTAGTTATACTTCCTAGGCTTATTCGGTGGCCTAGCGGAGCTGTCCAGTGGCCGAGGTGTTAACGGCACTCGTCTTCAAACGGGCAGGATCGAGGTTCGAATCCCATTCGGACCGTTCCTGACTGCCCTGTTAACGTAGGACTGACTATCCTGTTTCGGGTAAATTCAGGCCACGGAAGTCAGAAATGGCAGGCCAAAGAACTCTCAAGATTGTACAGCGCATAGAACAAGAAGAAGTTTAGATATATGTATCCTAACCACGTGTAAGAGTAGTGATAACCGGTATCAAAATATAAACCCAGATCATGATGTTGCAGTGCCACAAAATGAAAGAAGTAATGATATGACCACAATATATGAATAAGAAAACATAAATTAAATAAAAAGCTCTCTTAAAAAATAATTGAGAAACGAAAAAAAAAAATAGGAAGTAAATAAATAAATTGTTTAAAAATACCAGGAATGTGTATACTTCATGCTGCAACAAACAGAACCACAACCATCGCATGGTTATACGATATCGTTTTATTTTCATTACCTATCACCAACAAAAATCATCCAACCACAACTAGCCCCACCTTCAACTAAATATGGCAGTTTTGTCGTCCGATATCCCTTCAATAAACAAGGATCATCCCTCACTACGTTGTTCAGGGTGAAGACATAGTTGCTTAGTTCCTATCAACTCCTTTTGACTGAACTATCTACCTCTTCCTTATTTCATTAGCATTACTGGAAAAAAGCTGATGGTTCGATGCGAATACCTTAGTATTATACGCAAATGCAGCCGTATAAATCCATTAAAATCGTGCACTTCGTAAGTTGTAATTCAACCTTTTCGTCGTACGTTCGACAGGCGAGCTGAATACGTAACAATCTAGGCTATGCACGCGAAAACCACCTTCACCGCAGGCTATTCCGGACATTGGACTGGAAGTGGCGGAAACCCCATCAAGTACCCGCCGCTCAATCTCGTGAATCTATTCCACAAACAGATGACGATTACACATTCGATGGTTTTTGAGGGTTTTCGTCCCTCATTTCCATCGGTGATGTGAATATTTATCATTTCAAATATAATGAGATTTCTAGCGAGAAGGAATTGAATCGTGATGCCAATCATAAACAAGAATATAAACTTTATAAACCCAAGAACTGCATTAGAATGTCGATATCGATATTGGAACGCTGGCATCTTGTACTGTACTGAAAAGCGTTTTAAAATAACAATTCACTCATAAGTCAGGTGGGGGGTTTAAGCTAGCTGATTCTAGTGACCTGGAGCGGCTCGATGGCCGAGGAGATTGCAACGCCGGTCTCAGAACAAAAAGGACCGAAGTTCTAAGAGTTGACGTACTTTTTAATTTCATCAAAATTTCACCTACCTTCGGTTGAGATATGAAACACCAGTCGCGACAGTTGAAGCTGGGATTGTATAGAATCTATATAGACCCAGTTCTCACATACACTTCTGATACAACGGCTCTGTCCAAAGCTGAAAAAACTCTCGAAGCGATCGAGAGGAAAATTCTTATAACGGCTTTTGGTCCCTCGTGCATGGAAGTAGAATAGAGTATGAGGCTATGATAGGCTATAACTAAGGTGGAGACGATGGACCGTCATGATGACCGGGAAATTAGATTGACAGACGAAGGCTCTCGGCTGTGATCGGTTAAGAGGTCTTCTACTGTATGAAAAGGTCCGAAAAATGGTGGCATTATACAGCGGGTATTAAATTGATTGGTTGGTTTGTTATTTTATAGAGACTTTGAGTCAATGGACTTCATTCGTCTCTTCGGGTATTAAGTAAATGTTTTATCATGTTAGAACATCAATACTGTTGTCGATGTTGCCGTTCTACTTGAGATACGAAAATCGTCGTTTTCCATGGTCCGGTTAATTGAGTTTGAGCATCGTTCCTGTGTAAATCAGCATTTCATCGAGAACTCACTCGTATGGCTACGATCATGTTTGATTTTACTTGTGCTAAGCCCTTTGTTAAGTTTCACTTCTTAGAGGAGAAAGTAAGTCCCTCTCCATGCAGCAAGAAGTCGCAGTCGTCGAGATTCATATTCTCGTATGCATTTCTCGGGATCGAGTTTGATAAAGCTGACGTAGAAAATGGTAGAACTTTTGGAGTTTTCCATCCACCACCACCAACAGACATTGTCATTGCTGCGATTCCAAACATGCTCATCGCTAGGAATAGTTGCACTCTTCAAAATCAATGAATAGCTTATAAAAACGGATCCGCAGATTGACAATATTAGCCATATTCTATCGTACGGTTTGGTTTAGCAGATCATTTGAATGAGATTCTAAATAATTCAAATATTCAAACAATGGTTTACCAGAATTGTCCATAATTAAAAGACTTTTGTTCAATTTTATACTTAAATCTATTTTTTTAAATATTTGATTGTTAAAACCGTTGAGACTGTACTGCAGTTAATTATACAGCTTTATTTTGTCTACAATACAACACGTATTAGTTGGGATACACTTCATCCTCCAAACCACGAAAGGGAACTGGGTTTACCTTAATGATTTATAACATTTTCATCATGTTTTTGTCTCTCTCTTTGTAATAGCAACATGCACAGAAATATAATAGTTTTCCATCCACGTTTTTGAAACGGAAACGTCACGAATTCGCAAACAGAGGTCGTAAAAACCAGACTAGTCTGGCAAAAGGAAGAGACTGGAAGAATGAAATACTGCATCTGGTACGACGAACTCCGCAGGTGGATAAAAGTGCAGTGGATTACTGAGAATTTAAAATCAACAAACAGGTAAGCCCCACAGCCAGCTTTCCGTGTAAAATTCCACTCTAAAAGTTCCATATGGTAGCACAATCTTTGTCCTTTACAGAACATACCAGTGTTTTTAAAACATATTTCCTCTATCGATTTCGTCTGGTTGGTTAACGTACGGTACTGCCAAAGCGAGGAAAACACGCTGGTGCCAAAATGTCCGGGTTTAGCGGCTGGGATTGAAATATTACCCTGTGAGTCATACCAGCCCCAACAGTTTGAATGGGTTTTCATTCAAATAAGGAGCAAAAACAAAAAGTCCTTAAGAATGTGTTTGTTTTGACAAATGAATTTAGGCTAATGCATTACTCGTTCGGACATTTTTAACCAAATTTTATCAGGCAATCAAAAGTTTTTATAAGAAAATAAGCATTCATTTGAAAATATTCTTCACAAATAATAAAAAATTATATTAAAACACCAATCAGCTTTATCAGCTTCACTAACTAAGAGAAGCAAAAGAAAATGTAACTGCCAAGGCCGAAAAGGTGTGCCCCTTTTGGTTTGGGTAAGCTTTCTCGAGGTAGTACAAAAAATCCAAAGCAATTTACTAACCACAGTGCTAATAGAGTCATCTTGAATTCAAATTTCTTCGTTCGTGATATCACGCAAACAAGTTTGCATCATAATTGGACACGTTCCAGAAGTTTTTTGAAGAGCTTTGTGTTCTTCAATTTCTGGAAAGTCATCTTTAGACATTGAAAAATAAGAAGAGTATTACACACAGTCAGAACGAACAAACAAGGCTGTTAACAGAATTGAAAGGCACAAAAAGTGCCATACATCTTTCATGAGTAATTTTCCAAATTTACAACCCGATTAGAGACAATTCTTTTGGATTAATCGATTGAATATTAAATGATATGCAAGAATGTACTCTGCACCATCATCTTGTTGTGAAAAGTCTTTTAGGAATGCCCCATCAGGTGGCTTCACGTTTGTGCAAAAGGATGCATAAATACACACATTAGAATTACCGAGCTTTTCACATACATGAAGGCTCTCGTTAAGGCACAACAAATTTTCACACTCTAATAGCGACATCCATTCCAAAGGATCATCAATTAGCAATCATACGGAGCCACATTATATAACAATGTATACTTTTCGTGGGTCCTTGCGCAATAAGGATGACGAGAGGTTGCGTTTTCAGCGCTGAGAAAAGTGTATCAGAGCCCCGTTTAAATTCCAGCTTCAACATTTCATATCTTTTCCCCATGTTTCACTCTGCACTCTGTAACTGATGGCATTCTCTTCTTCATATCGCACAGATAGCATCATCGTGTGCATTCGAACCAATTAGAACAAGACATTTGCAAGGATGCCCACCATGCAATATTGTCCCTGATGAATTGATTTTCAAGGTTTTCTTCGGGTAAAGCACTTTACAAAACACTTCACTTTGGTGGATCATTTACTGTTTATTGATGGCACTTACCTGAATTAGTACAAACACGATAACTCTAGATATCAGCTGTAGGAATCCTTCGCGGATCAAATTAACACACTTCTTTTGCAGCAGCAAAGCCTCGAAAATGATTTACAGTCAGCCACACATACGCACTCCAAGAAACACGCACTGGTAGCACCACTGGGAGATGCCTTTTCACTGTTTTCCACTATCGTAGGTGTGACGACTGTGAGTAAGCGAAATGTTCGATTTTTCCTTCGACCCTATGCGTTTTCTCTGTGGCTGCAGGTTTGGTTTGGGTCCCGGACAAAAATAACACGAACAACCACCTGCAGTAGGAAAAGTGGGTGGAATGGAAGGAGACAAACACAAAACAATAATACTCCGTGTTTATTTCCATGTATTCACTTGCACCGTTTGAGAAATGTGTCATTTCGGGGATCATTTTGCGCAACGGAAATTACTTCAATGTATTTTCAACTACGAACAGACATCGTAACGTTGCATCGATCTTTGTTTGGTTGGATTACAACAAAACTTACGTCAAATTATTTTACAGTTTGCAAAAATATTATCATTGAAAATGCAGCGTAAATTGCGTCCATTCTTATTTCTTCAATTTTAGCTCAAGCATTTACCTTTACCAAATAAAGTAGCTAACGAAACGAAGTTCCTCATTTGTCATCCATGCGATTGTTCGAAGAATAATTCAAAGAGATGCAGGCAATTTGAGCAGCACGTAATTTATATGTTTTTTCGCTTTTTTATGGCTCTATAGCAATATATTTTAGGTATTGTGCTTTGTTTGATTTATTGGAATCACTATGTACTGCATATACGATAAGTACGATGATTAAATAATTTATGTATCGTAAATATGTTATTATGTCCTGTACTACAGCCATAGTCATAATGCTTGTCAACTATTTTCGCTAATGTCAAACATTGCTCGGACGAAAACAATCATTGTGTTCCGAAGTTTTATTATTAATACTTTCGTCTTTCGTTTTAGATAAAGCTGTTGAAATGAAAATCGATACGTGAGATTTTAAACTATTTGTAGAACAATTTGTATGTGTATCCACTAATCTCTCTGAAGGAAACGACAAACATGAGCTCCCACAATGATACGCAAGACAAGCAGAAAGGTGATAAGACGCAGGACATCTTTCCACTGAACATCAAGATCAAGCAGGAGAAAACAACCAGCTATGAGGATTCAAGCAAATCGGAAACGATAGACAAGCTGTCGATCGATGTCAATCTGAAAAACATATTCTCGACCACCATCACCAGCAGCAGTGGCACGGAGAAAACTTCGGAAAAGGTGGACGTAAAGCCCGCTATCGAGCCACTGAAGTCGTCTAACGAAATCCTCACAGAACTGTTCCGTGTGTTTAATGCCGCTCCGCCGGAAATCATCGAAGATGACTCCAACGATGCAGTGGAACAGGAAAAGAAAAAGAAGAAACACAAACACAAGAAAAAAAGCAAAAAGAAAAAGGGCAGTGAAAGTGAGTCCGCTGAGGAGCCGGTTGAACACGCGTTGGAAGATGGTGAAAAACGGGTGAAAAGGAAGAAAATTAAAAAAGAAAAAGATCGTGACAGGAAGCAGGAAAAGCACAAGCGAAGTAAACACCGGGTTGGGGAAACGTTGCTAGTAACAGTAAAGCAGGAACCTATGGATGATAGTGAGAAACCTGCAAAGCAACGTGTCGATGAAAAGTTAAAAGAAAACGGAAACCCAAAGGAAGTAAAGCCTGAGGAAACTAAACAACCATTGAAGGGCAAGATTCAAATCAAAAGTCTGAAGGATAGCGCTATCTTTAAGGAACTAGCAACAAGTTCATCTCAATCAGCGGACCGTCATCATGAGCGTCACCATCACGAACGGGATAGACCGTCGCATAAATCGTCCAGAAGCGAGCTGCGTAAGAGAAGGTCTTCTGACACGGACTTTTCATTATCTGACGACGAAGAGAGTAAGAAAGGAAGATACTATGATTTCTACCAAAAAAAGTACAATTCTTTCTATGCTGGATTTGAAGAAGAAAACGAACGGAAAAAGCACGACAGGAAGCGTGACCGACATAGCGAGGATCGTGCAAGACGTCACCGTTCAAATACGTTTTCGCGGTCACGTTCGCGCTCTCGTTCCCGATCCTGTTCTCGTTCTACGGAGCAAATAGATAAGCAGAAACTGTTGGAAATTGCCCGCAAGAATGCCATCAGTATGCTGAAAAAGGGAACGCTGCCTGGAGCGCAGAATCTGGACGGGGAGTCCAAAGCAAAACTTATCTCGAAAATGCATGCCAGCGGAAAAAGCATCGAAGAGCTGACCGCATTTTGCAAGAAGATTTCCCACAAGGACAATGCGAACGATCTGTCTAGCGTGTCGTCTGACGAAAGCGATCATGACGCGGATGGAGCAAGCAAAGCTTTTCACCATCCATTTCAGCTCAAGGAAGCGGCTCCAATTGTGATGAACATTCGCAACGCTACCACAATTCAGCCAAAATCGGCAGAAGAGAAAAAAGCACTTCTGATGCAGTTCCCAGTCTCTTCCGGAGCGCATCATCGTAGCTCGGAAACGGAATGGATACCAGTGGAACCGAAAAAGCCGTTGCCACCGACTAAACCCGCCTCAACCGTCGACTCCGGAGGCGCTGGCAGTGTGCCCAACTTTGGGAACAAACCAAAACCGAAACCTATTTTGCCACCTTCATCCACGTTTGTGCCACAACAAATCCCTGCGCCAGATTTCTCTTTGCCGCAACCTTTACCACTAGCTCCAAGTATAGTTCCTGCACCTACCACAACGGTACCTCCCCAGTTGCAGCCGCATGTTGGACATGTGCCTGTGGCACCGATTGTTCCACCTTCGTACCCATTGAACGATAGCGTTTTACCGTACCAATCGCCATACCTTTCACAAGGAAATTCACCAATGCCACATCCTGCGCACCCGACTTCGTCGCATGTTCAACCGTTCAATAATATGCCTACACCGGATACATCGATGAGTCTTCCCGTCGATACCAGCATTCCTCCACCTAACATAAATCCGATGGGTGCAGCACCGCATCAGGAATCGCACTCAAGACCTCACTTCACACCTGGTCCGGGAACCTCCCATCCACACTCACATGTAGGTCCCGGATCGGACAATGTTTTTAACACCCAGCCGGACGCCCCTATCATCGATGTATCGCAGATTGTTAGTCAACGGTTGAATGCTATGCGCCGTCTGCAGGAAAACCCATCCGATTCTGATGCTCGACAGATGCTATACAACACGCAAAAGGACATGTCGACGTGGGCTTCGTCCAAGGCAATGCCTGGTCAATTTCTAGGTTCGACAGGAGTCAACTGCCTTAGCCAGCGGGAACTGGCGGAAGGTTATCAACCTTGGGCAACCCGTGACATGATGAAACAAACAGCTCCCGTTACGGGTGGTATGGGAATGCATCTGCTACAGAAGATGGGCTGGCAGCCAGGTGAGGGTTTGGGCAAGGAGAAAAACGGTTCATTGCAACCGCTCTTGCTGGATGTGAAGCTGGATAAGCGTGGACTGGGTGAAGGTGAAAATAAACCACGACAACACCAATCGTATCCCATGCCACCGTTTGCACGACGTGACGCACGGTCTAGGTTCATGAATCTAAAGATCAACACAGACGGTAAACATCCCGTTTCGATACTGTGCGAGTACGCCACGAAGCACAAATGGAATCCACCAATGTACGAGCTGGTACACGAAAGTGGGCCCGGTCATGCAAAGAATTTTATCTTTAAGGTGCTCGTGAATGGGCTCGAATATCAACCGGCGATTGCGAACAACACCAAAAAGGAAGCAAAAGCAACAGCGGCCAAGTTTTGTCTGCAACAGTTGGGTGTTATGATCACTTAAGAACGAATTGTTCCAATGACTGGCCGTGTGATGGAAGCGATGAAAGTGAATCGAAAAAAGCATGATGCTTGAGAACACAGATGCAATAGCAAAGCAAATAGGAGAAAAAAGCAGTATCAAGTAGGACAGAAGCGAGTCAATCGTTAAAATTTCTAAGAATTCAATTGTATATTTTATAATTTATCTAAGCTGTGTATAGATTAATTTTTTGTTTTATAGCGTGTCGAATACGATTGAGTTAATACAGTGTTAGTAACGTGCGTCCACTTTCGCAAAAGCTAACAATCAGTTAAAAAATGTAGAAACAACATTGTGCTCCTCTCTAAAGTGTCGATACCGAATGCGAAATAAACAATAACTTTCACTGCAAGTACATTTGTTTCTTCCATTTTTCAGCGATCTTAATTTGTATTTTGTTTTATTGTACTACTCTCATCCATTTTTCTAAAACGTAAATAATTAATCATGAAAATGAGGAACCTTTTGCTTCTATGGGCTCAAACAACCTGAATAGATCTTGGCCTGCCATTTCTTACTTCCGTGAAGACGGACACCTCATCGGTCACCGAGATGATTCATCGGAATGCAATAAGTATATTACAATAATACAATAATATATTTTAGGAATTTTAATGGTAGTAAAAATATTATTTTTATAATGTTAAATTTTATCACCCAATACAAATGCTAAAATTTGGGTTATGGAAAACCCATCTGCTGTTAAATTTAGATGTTTTCAGTCATAATTATTTTTAAAATGTTGTAAAATCTGATACAAGATGTTAAATATTTGCATGTATTTGAAATTATAACGTTAGATTAAATTAAAACGTAACGGTTGAATCAAATTATTCTGCAAAAAATGCGTTTGTTGAACCTTTCAACACCTACATGTAAATTGTGGCTTGTCTTACAATATGTCAAACACTCACAAACACATTCATGCAACAAAGTTAGATAATAATAAATTGCAATAATATCAGGCTCGCAAGTGATTGCCGGTCGTGGTAACAGATTGAAATTACACCGAACCTATTCTTAGGCAAGTTCATTTGTGCTTTGTGTGTGTTGTGAACATTGTACCAAAAATGTTGGCTGTTCGTGGCGCTCTTTTCTCCACTGCAAAGTAAGTTTCCCTTTAGTGTTCTAGCATCCAAAATAACCATTACAAAATGGTTTCGATTCGCCTTAAAGGACAGCCTTCCTCCCGTGGCTTCACTGTAGTAGATTATGTAAAAGCATAATGATTGCATCCCGGATATGCAATCGAAATAACTCAAAACAAGGTGTTGATAACGAGAAGAGCGTGTGTAGATGTGTAAGTATTTATAAACAATCATCTTCTATTGCTATGTAGGACCTGCAGCGCTGTATTGGGATGTCGGAGCAAGCATACCCTTCCGGATTTGCCGTACGATTTTGGAGCACTCGAACCGGTCATTTGCCGTGAAATCATGGAGGTAAAAAAATGGAGGCCCACAAAATGGCTTACGCAAAGTTGAAATACATTGGGTTTCGTTCTCTGCTTCGCAGCTTCATCATCAGAAGCACCACAATGCGTACGTCACGAATTTGAACGCAGCTGAGGAACAGCTGCAGGATGCTGTAGCCAAGAAGGATGTTTCAAAAATCATTCAGCTTGGCAATGCGATCAAATTTAACGGTGGTGGCCACATTAATCACTCGATCTTCTGGAAAAATCTATCTCCAGACCGTAGTGATCCGTCGACCGAACTGCAGAAAGCACTGAACCGTGATTTCCAAAGTATGGACAACTTCAAGAAGGAAATGAAGGCAGCTGCCGTTGCCGTGCAAGGATCCGGCTGGGCATGGTTGGGCTACAACAAAAAGACAAAGTTGCTTCAAATTGCCGCCTGTCCGAATCAGGATCCGTTGGAAGCAACTACTGGTAATTCTTGAAGATTTTATAAATCACACTAGTTCCTCCATTGCTGCTGCTTTTTTTTGCAGGTCTCGTACCACTATTGGGTATCGATGTGTGGGAGCATGCTTACTATCTTCAGTACAAAAATCTAAGACCCAATTACGTTGATGCCATTTTCGATGTTGTCAACTGGAAGGATGTCTCCGAACGATTGGCAAAGGCCCAGTAAAAATAACCGCTGTAGTTCCTTGGGAGCAGCGTTCGAATTATCGAAACTGGCAAGTTGCACGAAATATTTGTGGTTTTTAAAAACCGTATCTACAACCATGCAAATGTTTTGTAGTGGATGGAATTGCCGGTAACAATTCGAAATAAAAATATCAGCTTTATCTTTCCCTATGCCTTTATGAATCGCGAAATAATCCACCGATATGGTTTTTAATTTTTTATATCCGAAGGCCTACGGGATCTACGCCTGAAGCAGTAGAATAGATTTGATGGGAATCCTGAAAACCATAAGAATATGAAGTATAAAAACTGTTCTTACCTAGCGTTTCACAACCTCGTAGAGTTTCGGTATTATTATCAGCATATCGAAATTGATGTCACGGTGAGTTTGTTATTTCATCTTGATACATACATTTATTGTAAACGTCTCCTCGATTTATTATTTACACGATGCTTCAAGTACAACTTCTATCGTCTGAAACGAACAAAAAACATCTTCCTGACAAGTTGGATGCAACTTCAAAGATCTGTACACGTGTAATGAAAGAAATGTTATCAACTGTGTCAATCAAACGAATTAGAAGTTAATATTTAATAATAAATGAAAAAATAAAGAAATAAATAAATCTTCAAATCTTCCAGGATTCATAAAAGCAGCGCGCATTCTATCGTTAAAGTAAGTAAGTGTGGATAATGTAAAAAGAAACAGGATTTTTTGTTGCAACTCACAAATTGTTGAATCATTGTATGAATCCCTTCGAAAAAGTTATACTATTTCACCGATATTCTGCCTTTTTAAAACTCACTGGGCGAAAAACTCGTTAAGCGAGTGAAGTACAACAGCTCTCAAAAGTTTTAATAACGTTTATCGAATGATGAATGAATAAGTGAAAAAATTGTTTATGCAAAGAAAGTGCAAATACAGTTACCGAACCGGAAGAAAACAAAAAAAAAAACATTGGAATTGTTATTGTGCGATTGGCTCCGTAAGTGTGGAAGGACAATGAAGGAGCCTCAATACTGACGAGCTCTCTCTCTCTCTAGTTTTACGACAAACTGTCGTACAACGAATTAGGCTCACCAGGTTCAGGCCCATCCAGCCGGTGATCTCCAATTAGGCCGACCACATAGATACATGAGCCGTGGTAGACCCAAACTTAGGTGGAGCTATGTGTCCACCACAAAAGTCACTCTGGCAGAATAAGGCACTCGACCGTGAACGGTTCAGAGGACTCCTTCCGCAGACTAAGACGCTAGATAAGACAGTTTTCTTTTTGTGCTGCACATGTTCATGTGCAATATCAATCTGCTGTACACCAATTAATTGAATAATCTAAATGAATGGATCGTTATGATCGTTCCTATTATGAATGTGGAAGCCGTAATCTCCTTTCATATGTTTTTAAAATAAAACTTCGCACAATTATTGGTTTTGTCTCTTAATCTGCTTACGTGATTTTTGTGACCCTTATAAAAAGCCTCTCCGATTGTGTCTTTTTCTATCTTCATCTGTACGGAAGATTTTCTTTGGAACCTATCTATATAAAGACGAACGCATGGGCAAGAAACTAGCAGAAAACTAACAATCAAATTTGGCCGTTTCTTTCCCTTTAAGAATACCTGCCCAATCCATTCACTTCGGCAGCATATCCTTCCGACATGATCAAGTGGCCAATCGTTTCTTCGCCAGAGTATGGTTGTGCTGGTTCATTGCCATGAAGAGCGGTTCTTTCGGTGAGAAATGTTTCCTCTACGTTCGGTACGTCAAACGTATCTCCTAGAACCGCATCCTTTGCGGCGAGTTGTATCAACGCCAATGCACCCTGCAGTTTTCGACTGTTTTCTTCCGGTTTGGCTGCCAAATTGATACCGTTTGAAATGGTTTCTTTGGGTTGCAATGCAGCAGCTGGCTTATCCGACATTGGACGGGCACAGTCCTTGCTGGCCACCATCAACACCGTCGGTCGAGTTTGATTTGGATCGACAGCAGCTGGAGCAACGGTGGATAGGACTGGCAATGGCATGATATTAGCATTTCCGATTCCTTCCATCCGTGGCAGTGGTTTGCTGTGGCCCGTTACACCGAGAAGTTGCCTTTTCGCTGGCGATATTGTCGCAATACTTTCCTGGTGCAGTTGTTGCTTCAGTGCCATCGTGGACGTTGTAGAAGAGAACAGCTTCTGTGAGATCAGATTCGGTTCCAGCGGTTTGGCGAGATCGTCCTGCCAAGAGTCACGCAGCCATTTTTTCTTCGGGTTGAATGTGGACTGTTTCGACGGGATGTAACATTCATCGCCGGATTCATCTTCCTCCTGGCTCGTTGGTTCTTGCCACTGAATTAGCTTGGGGCGTGAATTTTTAGGTTTCGTCGTTACTGGGCTGGTGGGAAGGGTCATACAAGCGTTCATGTCCATCAGACCTTTGCGGCTCGATTTGTAAGAATTGTTCGGAGTAATCGGTGACAATAGGAGCTGATTGTTATCGTGTCCTGTATCTCCACCGTTTCCACCATTCACCGTTCCGTTAATTCCCATTGGAAGGTTATTTTCGTTGTTAGCAGTACACTGGCGTCGGTTTTCATTCTCGTGCTGGGACACACTGTCAGTTGTGCCACCTGCATTCTCACAACCAGCTCCGTTTGATGCACTGCTGCGCTTGGGCGTTTTTCTTGTTGGCGTGCGATCCTCACGATCGGCACGATACTTCTGAAGCCAATTCAGTACTTCGATGTTCTGTTCCGGCACTGTCTGTATAACAAAGTCATCGCACCGTTTGAGCGTATCGTGCGGGTGATCCGGACAGTGACGATTTGCGTGCGTAAAACGCTTCTGGCAATTGGCGACCGAGCAGATGAAGGGGCGTTCGCCGGTGTGCAACCGTTGGTGCGTTTTTAATTGACCACTCTGTGTGAAGGCACGGTTACAGCCAGGATAGTCGCAGGGGTAAGGACGCTCACCTAAAATAATAAAAAAGGAATGCTTTAAATGAATAATGAATCATATATGAAATAATTTCTAAATGGTCTATTAGGTAGCGAATTGCGAATAAAAAAATCTTTAAAAATAATCTATAATTTGTACTTTAAATGTTTAAACCTGTCTTTAGTTTCTTTCCATCTACGCTTTAACGCTCTTCGCCGCATACCTACAGACCTGTAGAGATTTTGATTTCTAACGGAACCACCAGGCGTTTAAATCACCTACCATACCTTCACATATACCGTGAGCACAACAACATTCTGTCCAAACCACCACCAGCACAAAGCAACGAAGAACAAGAAGCAACAAACGAGAACATAATTTTGTGTCGGACGCCCAGAGTATCACGTTCGGGCGAGTTTTAGCTTGTTTGTCCCGTATTGCAATACGGGTTGTCCCGCAACCGGAATCTGTACTGTACGCAAACATCAACACACTAGAGTGCGTCCCTTTTTTATTGTATTGTGATGCGTATGGTGCAGGTAAACGAGGAAAGTATATGCTAAAGGTATTGGAACTACCAATCCTCCGTAACTTTTCTCATTGGTAAATTCAAATATCGGTTTAAATTGTTTCTCTTCACATGCACAGTAATCCCGGCAAGGAAAATCAATGGAAAATGGCACACATCTGTTAAAAAAACATCCCTTCTATCGTTATTATCTATTGCTAATCTTCTCGTCCACTATTCGCAACGTTCCGCGGGTTTAGAACGAAGGATTTTTTTCTTATACCAAAAGAAATTGAGCTTCATAGGGTGAAGTTCCTTCAGTGATGCAATTGTTGTTGGCTATGGAACAAGCACAAAATTTAGAATCTTTAGGCTTACGAAAAGTTGGAAACATGCGAGGGGAAATTTCCCTACACCGCGCAGGAACCTTTCATCCGTAGAAGAGTAACAAGGACAACTAGCAAGCGAAACATGGCTGTTTTATTCTTAACCAATAAATAAAAGATTTACAAACGACGCACATGGTAGCGCAACTAACAGATTCCTAGCTTGAAGAAAAAAATCTTATCTACTGGTCTGGTAAGAACGATAAAAAATCCTTCCAACCTATCGCAAGGAACAAAAGAAAGAAACAACCCCAGGGAAAACGGGACATCGCATTTCGGTATCCCTTTTTTTGCTTTTCTTTATACTTTAAGCCGAACAGGATGGAACACGTGCAAACGAGCGTCACACAACTCGCGCATGCACATTTCTAATCTTTGACGGAGGGTGCGCAAACCTACGGTGGTACATCATGCGCAAAAGGACATCATTGCGCGCGATGGGGTTTCGGTTTCGCGTACAGTTCACCCCTATATATGCTGGCCGGATGATAGCGAATGCTTGAAGTGATATGTAAAGGGAAAGACAGCTCACGCTCACGTGTTACTTTAAGTGAATGCCACAAGAAACCATTTCCCTACGAACGAGGGGTATAAAAGAGGTTTTTTTTTCCTTTTACAAGGTTTTTCGATTCGCTCCGTTCGAAGGGACACTGCGGTAGAACAATGTGATTTAAATTTTCCACCAGATTGAAGCTGCTGGTGTTGGAATTAATTTCTAATGTCTCGGGTTAGTTTCCTGAGCGATTTTAGTTCATAGGACGCTTTTACCTCAAAATTGTAACACAAAGCGTATTTGGGCTTAATAAAATCGCGATGCGCACATGATATTTCAGAAAACACGTCAACTCGATGACGATTGGTACAGATTGTCAATATATTTTTTATGTCTAACTTTCATACTTATTTAAAAGCGTAGTAAATCCTGATGATTAAGAATAACATATATTGCAACACTGGAAACATTTCTAAGCATTTCAATGACCAAATATTATAAAACAATTTGTTTGTCGGTGCTAAATTATCACGTGCTTTTTGTGAAATGTTGAATCAAAATGAAAAGCATTCTTTCCATCAGTTACGGTACATATCAAATTTGTAGAATTTTGTGTTTGTGTATTGTTTTTTGTATGTGTCTTCAATTTAATAGTTATTATTTTTGAAACATTCAAAAAAATATTTACCTCGATTTTGTCTAGTCATTTAAATTTAAAACTTTTTTTCGTTTATTCAAGTAATAAAAATGGTTAAATATAATTTGGACACACTATCGCGATACAAAAATTTTACCGGTTCGCCACAGGCCACCACCATTAAAATGCACTGTTAATCGGGCATTATCAACAACACCTAAAACCTGCATTACAAAACATCGTTCCAAACCAACACTGTGGCGGAAGATCCGATTAACTTAATGTACGGACATTACACCATCACAACACGAGCAAAGAGATCGCAGAAAAATGAAGTTGTCAAAGCATATCGAAAAACGGGGAAGTGAAATCTATTTCCAACATTAATGCACACGCAACTCGTTCATGAGCGGAGCTATGTTAAAACCATCAAAGAGTACAGCCATGAAAAACACTCATAATATGAAGCTACGTTCCGGGCCACAGAAATTAAAAGAGAACCAACAATGGAAATGCTGCAAAGGATGTTTAAACTAAAGAAAGCAATCTTTAACTGAGAGGAAATAGTTCGATAACAGGGTGTGTGTGTGTAAATGTGGCGTGTAAAACTGCCCCAATCGATGAGCCTCCACACCGGATTTAGGTATGGGAGGGAGAGAGAGAGAGAGAAAGAGAGAGAGAGAGAGAGAGAGAGAGAGAGGGGGGGGGGGGTTCCAAAGCTTTTCTACTGTGTTCGTTCCATTTTCACCATTTCGCTGTTCCGTGCACCCCGATTCGGATCTAATCAAAATCAATTTAAACCACCCAATTTAAAAATCTCTTTCTCAGCCTCTTTTCGCGCTACGTTCGCGTAGATTGCGCAAAAAAAAGGAAGAGAAACAACAACAAAAAATGCTCCAAACTTGGGCCAAAATTTTGCACGATGTGAATGACCACATCGAAGCTTCCTACCCTGAACACATTACAACGCCCGTAACTCCCGCGAAACGCACAAAACCCACGTCTGACCTGCTTATGCTACGAACGAAGATGATGGTAGACATACACGCCGTCTCGATAGATTCGCCAATTGAGATGATATGAAGTACCGTCTCATACGTTTTGGCCATATTTATGAGATGCTCTGACTATTTGAAATTAACTTCCTTCTTCATTAAATAGGTCCTCTGGTGATGTACGAAAAGGGAGAACTAAAGAATAGAACATTTGCTCGAAAGCATTGAGTTGAAACAAATCTTGAGCAAAAAAAAAGAAACCAAAGAACGAATGGAGTGAACCATTTCCACCATTCGCATCTGTACCGTGGGCAACTATGGAAAATCGGAAGCTCTACAGTAAATTGAGCTATTTCGTTGCTCAAATTCCACTCTACATTAGTCGATTTCGTTGGCGCGTTAGAGGCCAATGGCCAGCAAGACTGTGATACGCGGTTCAGTTTTCTTTTTCGTGCCCAGCGCCTTTTGGCAATTGCATAATTAGCGAAAGAATGGAAGAAAACCCTCCTGCGCTCGATCTTCTGGAAGTATAACGCCACTTTGGCCGTAAGATATCCAGCCTTTAGGTAAACTATAAAGCACCCTATTTATGTTTGCAATAGAGAGGCACGAAAAGGGGGTGGTTTTTCTCTTTCTTCCAATGATCCATTAATTGTACAAGGAATGGTAGTAGCTGGCATGGGCCGAAGAAAACCGGGTTCATTTGATGAAATTGATGATAGAAAAAACAAAAGAAAGAAAACGAACCATCGATCTCGCCAGCCAGCTGGAAAACGATCGATGGGCGATTTTTCGGCCGGTGCCCGTTTCTGCTGTTTTCGAACAACTTCAAGCCATCAGCGGTAATTACGGTAATCATTATACACACCGGAGTATTTTGGCTGTGCTAGTGCACTGTGCGGTTTGCAAGAAGCAATATGCAAGCATCCATGACTTCTGTCTGGGTGTTTTCCGGTCATTTTGCCATCCGTATCCGTAACAAACGAGGGTGAGAAGGTACGGCGAGTTCGCACAGGATGTCGAATGATCCTATTCAATCGTTTTTTTTTTCGAATAGTAGGATTTTAAGTTGATATACACTAATCAAAAAACAATGAAATGAGTTTTTTTCCCTTAAATTAAAATGAGTATTGAATTATTCTACTTCGATCGGACACACATTAAATTGTTTCCATTTAATTTAAAACATATCTAGCGTTGGTTCTTTTAAAAATGTCGAACAGTTCGCATTCTAATTCCACTTTCCATCGGCTCAAAGAAAGGAAGGGAAAGAGAGAAAATATAACAGATGCAAAAGCTTTCGTAAACTTAAGCTGCATACATTTCAAACGATCCTTAATCGGCCAAAACGGAAAGGCAAACCCAAGAACAAGTGGATTTTCTACTTGCATAAGAACATTAAGGATTGGCTGCCGCTTCAGTCCCGTAAAGAAGGATCAACGAATTTCTCTAGTAGGAGAAAGACGAGTTTTCGTTAGAAGCTACAAAGAAGGAATTCTAAACAAAGCAAAAAACTTTAGAGTTCCGAGAAACAAAAAAAAAAACCTGAGGAAACCGCATAAGAAAATAAAAGAAAATCGAAAGGATGTGACAAAGAAGGAAAAAACACATGATGAAAAATTAAAAATCAGCAAATCAGAAAGAAGTGGAAGAGGAAAAAAGTAGCAACAACGCAAAGTGCAAGGCGGTACACAACGAAAGATGATAAACGAGAAGAGGGCAAAGAAACCCCGAACTGCTATTTAAGCCATTTAATGAAGCTAAGCCAACTTCGTGTGGTAGTGTGTGTTTGTATGTTCGTAAACGTGCAGCCGATGGATCGAACCGATACACCTGGGATATGTAGGCGAAGGTTTAAAATGTTGTGCATGGTTGTAGTATGTGTGATGCGTATGTTGAATATGTTGCGCGAAAGGCAGCATAAGCGTTGCTGGTTATGAACGAACCACCAAAGCGCTACTACATAAGTGTGTGCCAACACATGCGAACCAAACGACGGAATGGGTAGTAACGCAAATGCGCAACCAAAGTGTTTTCTCTGTATTGCGCCCGCTAGCGTTGTTCACGTCGCTGACCAGTGGACCGTATGCCAAACCAAGTGTCCGGCCACCACCAGCTTTAAGAAGCCGGTGCGTGAATATACTTGAGTTTACGCAAAAAACAAAATCAACCGTCTGTGCACCAACACATGTGCAAGCTTACTTCACTCCCATCACTGTGGAAGCTTTTAAATAGCAAACGCGTTGCTTCTGTACGGTTTCTTCATTCGTGTTCTTTTATCCGGCATCCGATACACGACCTCCGCTCGCGGATTGTGCGTGTATTTGGACACAGAATGATGCCTCTCTTTCGTACTTTTTCGTATACTGCTAGGTGCTTTGGATTGCTCGTCAATAAAGAAACAACCAAATGATTATGATCCGGTGTTGTCGATGATGATCACTGTCATCATCACCGTCATCAGGGGTCTCGGGAAGAAAGAAAGGAAATTATTTCATACGCTATTATCATGCGTTGCTTACTTTTCTCCCCAAAGCGTTGGGGAACGCAGCGAAGAACGTCCTAAAGAAGCACATTTTCTCCAGTTCCACCTGGCAGCGGCAGCGGGTTGTATTTTTTTTATTGCCACACAGAAAGGACAACCCCCCGTTTTCAAGCGAGCCAGCTGTGGTAAAACCGGAGTAGTGCTGTGCAATCAGGTGGCATTTTTCCAGTAGGATATTTGTCGGAGCATATTGCATCATGGTAGGCGTTGATGATGCTGGAGCGTCATAAAATGCCCTTTGCTGAGTATAGGGAGATGGGAACTCTTGGCTTCCAAACCAAAGGAGCCACAAAAAATCTTTTGGGGCAAAAACGGATAACAATGTAAAGAAAAAAAGGGTACGATTAAGCGTAGGGAAAACGACACCATACAAAGAGCGATATACGCAAACCCACCTGAAGAATGCGACACATGGCAGCAGGTGCAGAAGTGCATTGTTTTTTTTCTCTGGGAAATATCGTGACCCAAAAAGGCACCATAAATATTTTCCTACGCTCCTCATAAGAATCAATCGAGCCTTAAAGCAGGTGATTTAACATGCAAATGTTTTACATAAGTAACCTTGTCACATTTGAAATGTATGTAATCAAAGAGTAAATCTGGGAAGAATCAGTTTTTTCAAATTCTAATTAAGACTAAGATAATTGTCTACAGATTACATTTATGTAGTTCTTCAATACGCCATCCTGTCCATTACCTGTGTGTGTGCGTAGATGGGCCTGCAAAGACTTCTCCCTCGGGAAAACTCTGTTGCAGAATTTGCATTTTATTGCGGACGGTGATATCGAACCCTCGACCATGAGCGTCGTTAGTGCTTCGGAACGCGGCCTGCCGCGTTTATTTTCGGACTTCTCGGCTGAACCACTGCCACCGCTGGAAGTGTTCCAAGCTTGCGGTGTGCCGGATGAGTTGTGCCCACCATAGCTTCGGTTGTGGTGCCCATCCGGAGAGCTGCAGCTAGACGTGGGGCTAGTAGCGTCACTGAACCAGTTGTTGTTATGGTTCCAGGTTTGCGCCGACGTGCAGAATGTACCGATATGATGCTGCTGACCATTCGTGATCGATGGTGTCCCAATTGGAGGTGGTGGTGATCCGATGCTCACCGATGGTGGTGGTGTGCTTAAATAATTTGCGCATGGCGGTACAGCCGTCTTGAGACGTTTGGGACTGTTTAGGGCCATTGGTAGGGAAGTAGCCATATGTTGGAAGGGCAAGTAATATGCATCGATACGACCGAGTTGATTTCACGCAGGAAATTTTAATCCGATTCTAAGAAGCTACTTGCGCAGTTGCCATTTGTAAACAGTTTATGCTGTTGTTTAACTGTTTAACTGTTTTAAACACATCGAACCATATACACAACACCACGGCACGCACGCATAAAACACATCACAAATTTTACACACTCAAAACTGATTTGTGAACTATAGCCCAAGCGGAACTTTCAAATACACATAAACAACGGGCTTCTTTTTCGTCACTTTTTTATAACTTTGCTGAAGAGCGAAACAACACTTCACAATTTAACCCGATTTGTAGGGATTGTTGCAAAACAATGGACGCCCGGTTTATTACTCTGAAGATACGAAAGAAATATGTATGGCACGCGTCCAGCCAACGCAATGCTTTTTATTTTTCTGAAGATGCTTCGTCTTCTCTCGTTCACGAGAAATGGTATTTAAATTTGCGCAGAGCAAGGTTTCTTAATAACAGAATGAGATATGCTCCATTTTGAACATGTTTGACATAAGGGTACATATGTTGGACAGATAATTGAAATGTTTGTTTATTTGAAACATTGTTTCGCATTTGAAATGTTTTGCATGAACTAAAAATGTTTTAAAACTTTGTTTTGTGGATCGAACAAAAGTAATATTGCATTTCTCCGTCGTGAAAATGTTTCCGATTTGTGTTCCTATATGTCAAATGTCAAGATATCAAAATTTATCGATTGATTGAATTGTTATCTAATGATGAATATCAAGTATTTTTTTTTTCAAAACTAATTCATAAATCGTAGATTTGCTTATCACTTCTATTTATATAATATGAAAATACAAGATATCAATTTTATTTACAATAATTTACAACAATGTCAATTTTGACAGTCGATTACCAAATGTCATTGATGGGCGATCCATGTTTCATCATTTTGGTTTTGTTTACCCAGCAAGTGGAATAAACAACGTAGTAAAACTATATTGCATCCAGTTTATCTGAATAACTTCGTAAACATGGCTGAAACTGCTGCAAGTTCATCAAAAACATTTGCCGAGAAACACGCAGAACGTATGGCCCGATTAAAACAGCTGCACACCCAACGAAATGAAGCACGGGCATCTAATCATCAAGAAGTCATCGCGGAACACGATCGTAAGATGCTGCCCGCAAATTGGGAATCCCGGAAACGGCAAGCTGAATGGTTGATCGGAGACCTGAAGGCTCGAAAAGAAGCAGAGCAAAATGGGCTGGATTATAATCGAGTGAAAATGCTTAACGTATCTGCAGCCGAAGCGGATCGAATCGATAAGCTAAAGGCGAAGAAAAGGAACGCAGATCCGGGTTTTTCAGACTATGAAGCACAAACAGCACGACAGTACAATCGGTTGGTAAAAGCGATGCCTGCCAGAGATTTGGCAAAATATGAAGAGCAAAAGGAAAAGTATGGCGATGCGTTCTACGGTGGACCAAACGTTATTCTGCAAGGGCTGCATAAGGACACCCCGGCTGCAATCGACAACATGGTGAAGGACTTGGAAGGGCAGATAGCCAAGCGCAAAAAGTTCTCCAGAAGACGTACACACAACGACGATGCAGATATTGATTACATTAATGAAAAGAATGCTCGGTTCAACAAAAAATTGGAACGGTTCTATGGGGAGCATACAGCAGAGATCAAACAGAATCTGGAACGTGGTACAGCTATCTAAAATCCATGTAAATATCATTTATATTATATTTAAAAAAAAAGTAATACAAATAAAATAATATATAAAGCAAACTCTACAATAATGTTGATTAAATTTAAATGCATAAATGCAATAAATTACCCTTTATCAAGGACGAGTATTGTAGAAAAAATAGCAGTTGAGATTTTTATCTAATTGTAGAATTCACACAGTGGTAAAATAACATCGCACGAAATGACAGCAAACGCGATGAAAAAAATAAAAAACATCGATTTATGCTGGCAGTTTTTTTTTGACAATCGACCACTGTGCTTGCTGTCTGTTTGACGGTTGTTCTGCGTGATTTGACATTTGCTTTCCTACGGCATGGAAAAGCCGAAAAATCTAGAAAAGTCTTGAAATTTTCGCTTCGGTTCGCTTGTAGTAGTTAATGAAAACCACAACAGATCTCACTTTGAAGCTAACTATCGCAAAATCTAGAACCAGCTGATTAGCGTAAGATTCCAAGTGTCTCAGTGATTCCATTTGCGTGCTTAAGTCTCATATTCCTCGTCAACGCATACCGTGCACCGTTTTGGAACGGGGAATAAACGCGGCGTTAAATAATCACATAGAACGCACTTGCTAAGAAAGTATAGTTTGGGATCCACGCCGAGATAGCTCTCTGTGGTGGTTTGCATCTCGAGTAACCTCTTCATTAGTTGAGAAAAAAATGGCCAAATGGGGAGAAGGCGATCCACGCTGGATTGTGGAGGAACGACCGGATGCGACAAATGTCAACAATTGGCACTGGACAGAGAAAAACGCTACACCGTGGTCAAAGGATAAGTTGAAATCGCTGCTCGATGGGTTTGTGATTTCCGAAGCTGGCTTGGAATGCACCATAACAAAGATCGACAAGCTGGATGGAGAGGCTACGGCCAACAACCGCAAAGGGAAGCTGATTTTTTTCTACGAGTGGAACATAGTGCTGCTGTGGAAGGGCCGATTCAACGATGAGGAGGTGACGGGCAAAGTAACCATTCCGAACCTTTCCGAGGAGAACGACGTGAACGAGGTGGAACTAACGGTTACATTGGATAGTTCGAATCCGGCCTCGGAGAAGATGAAGCTTTTCATGTACAATGTCGGACGGGAGAAGCTAAGGAACCAGCTGGGCACCTACATTCGTGAGCTAAAGGCCGACTTTGCAAAAGGATTGATACTGCCCAAGAAGGACGAAGTGAATGGTACTGAGAGCGTGCCGCAGAAGAATGACAAAGAAACTGTGTTCGCTAGTGGGTTTAACAAGAAAAAGATTGACCTCGAAACCGTAACCAGCACAAACGATCCCACGAAGAAGGCTGCCGGCGTTAAGCTGGACTTAAAGACGCTGAAAATGACCGAAAAGTTCCAGTGCCGGTCGAATGAATTGTTCGACGCGCTTACGAGGGAGGACATGGTGACGGCATTCACCCGTGGCCACGTGAAACACGAACTGTTCAAAGGAGGAGAGTACGTACAGTTACCATCTTTGCTGGCTTGAGAGAACTAGGATAGTTACAAATTTTCGACTTTTTACTGTTTCAGCTTCGTTTACTTTGGAGGTAACGTTAGCGGTAAATTTGAAGAAATTGTGCCCAATAAGAAAATTGTACAGACTTGGCGATACAAGGAGTGGCCTTCCGGACATTATTCCTCCGTAACAATGGAACTGGAGGAAGAGGTAAGCAAATTCGAATAATTGTTTATGTTAAGGAATGTCTTATATAGGAAACCGACGGATAGCGGACAGGAATCGAATCCCATCCAGTCTGTTCATTGTTTCAGCATACACAGGACTAACTATCAAATTTATGTCTTCGCTGCTTGGAATTAGATTTTCGATCTTGTCGTTTTGAGGATCAGCGCCGGTGTCTCCTCGGCCAACGAACCGACTCTACCTATCACGTAAGCCAAAGGTGTCTTGGCTAAGTCTTCTCGTGGTTGTAGTGCCGTAGAAAAAGAGTACCTACCTAATTTACACGTTTCATTTATATTTAATTTTGTCGTCAAAATTCTTCTGTGGCTCTACAACCTCGAGAGATCTTGGCCTACCATTTCTGGCTTTCGTGACTTGAATCCCGTAACAGGATAGTCAGTCCTGCGTACGAGTCGTCAAACGGTACCTCAAATTTGGCAATGAGTGGAATTCTATTTATGTACTTTTAACGTTGGGCTGAAAAAAGCTCAATTGTTGTTCTAGCCACAATGATTTATCGATAATGTGTAGTCACTGCTAATTACTTTGCATTCGTTTTTGAATGGTTTATACCCAATAATATTTCTCTGATTTAATATCTAAATATCAATTGAGTTGGGATATTTGTTTTTTCGCTATTTACCATGTCATTTCCATTACCATGTTTTTAGGATTATGCTGAATTAAAGATTTTTTATGTTTTTTTTTTCATATGTACTTCCTATTAATCTGCATGTATCGAATTTTGTCTTTTAGGAGGACCATACCATACTGAAGGTGATTCAAAGTATGATTCCGGCGGCCGAATTTGACAGGACCGCACAAAATTGGAAGCGATACTACTGGGATAGCATTCGAACTGCTTTTGGATTCGGAAGTTTTCTTTACTAAAGGATAAAATTTGGAATAATCATTCACTGTCACCAACACCACCCACAACACGTACTCTTTTGCACGAAACGAATGAGGATAATAATACGGACGGATGACAAAGAGTGCTATCCGAAAGAAATTAGTATTCAATATTTGTTCCAAACCAGCTTAAGTTTCAAATGCAATACTTCTTTTGAGTATGGAATAGGTCCATCTATTGAAATACAGCCATAGTAAGACAATTATAGTTGAATCAGGCTTTTGTGTTTCGTTCGTGCAACTGAGAAAATTGCTCAAGCCTATCATCGGTTACGCTGGCTTGCTACACTCATTGTGAAAGGAAACCTTAGAGTTCACGTTTCTTGATCCTTAGCATGTTTTCCTGCTTTAATTTATATTAGCGAATAACCCGTTCCGGCTATGGCTGAATCGTAACATCGTATCAGGAACGAAAATAATTACAATAAAAAGAGAAGGAAAACGAACAAAGCAAAGCGCGCAGCATTGTAGATTTTACTTTTGATTTAATAAAAAGTAAATAAGTAATACTAAAGAGCTGAGTTTTTTACGTTGTATTTTATGTGCGAACTTTAAAACAAAAACTAAGACTCATCAATCCTTTTTAAAGGATATTTAAGACAGCGGATATTTTTGAACGTTTGAGTTTGGAAGTTTTGCCAATAACATACATTTTTACACACCAGACACCCGTGATCGTTTCTGGACATCATAACTTCTTTATATTGAAAGTGGAAAAGTTTTTTGGATACAGAATGACGTTCGGATGACCTCCGGCTGGTGAATGCAATAACTATGCTCGATAATCCCGGATCAATTCGTATCGACTGGAGATACTAGCTTGGGCAAGAGTGTGTGTGTGTGTGTGTGTGTTGTGAATATCCCACATACATAATTTTATTGCTCAGAACAACGGAAAGATGTAATTCGTACGTTATTGTATGCAGCCGGAGTAGACCGAGAGAGAGAAAAAAGAGAAGAGGGCAATAGATAGGGTACATACATTTCACGGGGTACGAATTGCCTCAGTTCATAGAACATCTATTCATAAACTATGTTCCTTTTCTGCATAGTTAGCCCTTGTCAAAAGTCTGCCTTTACGTCGGAAGTATTCGTTGAAAGAAAAGTTTTTCGCATATGAACGTACAAAATTGTGATAAGTTTAATGCGTGTTACAGTTCACTGTTTATTATGTTACATTCATCGTCACAAGACGATTCGGTAAGAAATATTTCTTATAAATTAATTACGGAACCAAATTACATCGAGCATAACCACAGAGCGAGATTAGTGCTAATGGTGGTTGGTGTATGCATAACGTACGTACGAGTAATTTTGTGCTGAAGTATTCCGTTGAACCTGTAACATGTCTCATCAATTGGTTTTTGTTGCCGTCTAAATAGACACAGTTCTCAAACTTCTCAAAAAGTTCTCAAACTTGCGCTGTGTCTATTTGGACGGTTACAGCTTCTACAGCGCGTACCACCACTGAATATGCAACTTTTTTTTTCTTCGATTTGTTTAAAATTCTAAAATTGAGATGATATTAGTATGCAATTTGTATGTATTTTTATATTTTCCGTCCATTATTGCGTTTTTATTGAAAAAAAAACAACACCGTTTTTGAGATATAGACTGCCTATAACGTATAGACACAGTAACTATGTGGACACTTGAGAAAAATATTTCTTTTAACATTAAGTAATTTTATTATACATTATGCCACCTAAATATTTATTTGACACTAAAATATTTTTTTTTTCGCAATTTTTATAATGCATACTTTACGTAAATTGGAGATTTTACAGCACTTCTCCATAGCAATTTACATTTTACAGTGCTGTAGTTTCTAAGCCGAAATTAAAATATACTACACCGCTCAGATAAAAAGGCAGTTTTGTAATTGTAGGCAAAGAGTAAGTTATGATTACATTTATTAAAATGCCAAAATCAGTCAAAAAGATTTTGAATTCTTTAATAATTCGTTATCAAAAATATAAACAAATCGTTAACAAATATATAATAATGTAAAATAAAGCAAAAAAGATTTTTTATAATTTTTAATAGTTACTAGAAATAAAATTACTAAGGGTGAACATTAATATTTGTCCGAATACTCCATATAGTGACGGCCATAACACGGCCGAAGAAAAGGGTGTCCATATAATTGTGGTACATTTATGCAACATTATTACTTTGGCAATTTGTTTTTCTAATTATTTTGTTTTGTTCAAAAACCTACTGTACTATTTTTTGAAACATAATATAAAATACTGACGTATAATTATGTGTTTTTTCCTAAATTGACACTTGCATGAATTTTATTACGTCCCATTTAAACAATGCACCGACAGTTTTCACAAACGCTCAGTGCAAAGCATTCGCTCCAATCGGTTAGACAACAAGTGCCGAAAAGGTTTTGCTGGTATCAAAGAGCAATAAAAACTATTACCATCTTATTCTTGCTCAACCGTGGGAAACGGCCCGGTAGTTATTAATTAATTTGTTTCAACCGCCCTTCAACCAACCAGTTTCCGGATCGGGAAAGGATAGTGTACGCTCGCCCGCTAACGTCCGTATTTCGGAACCACTCCTTTACAAGAAACTTAGGGCGAACGAGTTTTAATCACTTTATTCACAGTAATGTCGGCGGGGTTACTTGGAAGATATCTGTGGAGAAGGTTGGAAAACCCGCACCGTCCGTTTGGCGGAAGGGGCGATGTGGAAGAAAAGTTTCACGATTGCACGACCGAGAGCGCCATACTGTAGCAATAATGCGGTTCGTTTTGCCCAACCCCCTCCCCACACTCAACCAACACACCCGTTCATGAGTAGGAAGAAGCAACGGATGACCTAAGATTAGGACCGTGGTGAAATTAAGCGGCAAGCTTGATTTTGGGGTATGCTCACATACCACACTACTACCATAAGCTGCTAAATGTATTCGAGGTGTGTGTGTATGCGCGTGTTTTGTTCTAATAGTTTTGAGGATTACAGTGTGATAAAGGTAGGAAACAGTCTGGTGTGGAAGGCAGATCGACGGTGCGTTGGTGGCGCACGGTTTTTCGCGACTACACGCAATGGTTGTGTGTGGTTCAATTTCATGGTGAAGCTTGACTTGCGGTTTACTCATCATATGTTCATTGTGAATGAAAAGGGACAAATTATTTGCACTCGGAAACGCCGGTCGGGATCGCGGGTCGGTTTGGCCGAGGGGTAGGTTAACCCACTAGATGGCGAGCTTATGCATTATACGTTAATTAAACTTTGTAAGAGTCTTAATAATTATCACTTAACGTGTGTGGGTTGTTGTGGTTGTGGTGAGAGGTGATTTTTTTCCCGCCTGCTTTTGCGAGAAGCAGAAAACAAGCGAAACTCAAAAGGCAAGGTGGCATCAAAGTATTTTCCGAACTATCTACTAAGATAAACACACTCGCACGTACATTAGGGCCTATCCATGCGTTGCTCCTTCATGCGTGTAACGCGTGTGGGATGTGCCCGTCGTCATCATCAACATTATTATCGTTCCATTCGCAGCCCACGAGATGGCACCAAAATGGCAATCATTAACATCGGTTAAATGCAGATATTGCCTTACGCTTACCCACAGCGTGTCTCACCATACTACCGACCGGGCGCCTCCATCAACAGACGCCCAGCACCCAGTTCGGTACGAAGGCGAAGATTTCGCTTACGCTTTCCGAGGATGATTAAGAACGGAATTCGGTCTTCCCATCTCGAAGACGGATTTATTTCTTCGGCGCACCCGTCACCCGGCATCCCCACCATTCGCAAAAGAAGCGGCGCACTAGTCAAACAATTAAATTAGAGTGTTTGCCCTCATTCCAAAACATTTGATCGGTCAACTGTGTGTGGTTTCTTGGGGGGAGGGTTGGTCTGTTTTTGAATATTCATGAGCCACTGGTAGCATCTAGGATGATGCATCGCGTTGGCAGAAAAAGGATGGCGATTTACGTGATGTGTACACAGCGAGACAGTTGCAAGTTTCGATAAGAATTACCAAAAAAACAAAGCGTCTCGCAACATTCAAGTGGTGTATTTTAATGGATTCTGTGTTTGTTTTTGTTTTTTCTATGTAAATGTACAGCATTAATTGATTGATTCTAGCGGAATACAAATAATCAACACAAATCGGTTCCTCCAGCAATGGATAAAAAAAAACGCAAAAGGGAAAACTTTTTTTTTAACAAAATTCCTTTATCACATAAATTACTTTACAACGTACAGCATCGTAAAATGTCATCTCAAGCATTTCCACTAAACAAGGTGGTTATAAAACAAATCCTCTGATCTTCTACAATAATGTGTATGTAGGAATGTACGGAACCAAAGAACAACAACGATCGTATCATCTTGGCACCTTACAACGAAAGCCAATCTTTGCTTAAATCTAAGCCTGTTTTCAATCCACTTCACCGTATTCCGACATACGTCACATACAAAAGAAAAAAAAAGTTCTCCATCTTGAGGCTAAGACAACTCCTAGTTGCGGCCTCATGCACAAGAGTAGTAGGTAAGCCACCAGCTTCTAAAGATGACAAATAAACGAAGAACTTAATCCATCACAGACAGTACAGACGTCCACGGTGGGACCTTGTTTTGGGCGAGAGATGATGAAGGAGGCAATCCCGCCAGCGCCAGCGTCCCAATGCCCGTCGGTGATCGTTTGCGTTAGTGTTTGTATTTGCAATACCCTCCTCATTGGATAACGTACGGGATCGAATTCAAAGCTCAGATTTATGACGTTATTTCCACGGTGATCTAAAAATTATATCCAACAGGGATTTTTCGCACGAATGGCCCTCTCCCTGTTGGGGAGGGGATGTGTTTCACCGGGCACAAATGGGCCAAGGACTAGCTTTCGATTCGCCGAAAGCATCGCCTAGGGGTTACATTCTGGAAGCAACAACAGTAACAAAAGTCAAAAGTACAAAGCCTCCTTCCCTGTTCGGCTCGATATGCCACATTAAATGTCTTATTTACTATGACGCGTTTTGTAGTCGGGTGTAGAATGAGTATGTAATGGAGGCGCCCAGTATTTTGTAAAATTTCTACCAGAGGCATTCGTGAACGTTAGGTAAAAGATGGTCATCCGTCTCCTACTGCGCATATTGCATATGAAAATCCCTTCATTATTATGAAACAAAATGGTAGTACATAAAAAAGGCAGAAATAAAACAATGTGTGTAATTTAAAGTTAAAATTACTTCTCCAAACAAATGAGGTTATGCTGTGTATATTTGAAGCATAATTTTTTATACAGTAACATGTAAAACGGATGCGTTTCCTCTTATCATTCTCAAGCTTACATTCCGGTGAACAATACTTTCGCATTCTACTCAACACACACACACATACAACAGTTATTAGCAGTTCGCCATATAGCGAAATCAATCATCAAACGTACCACCAGTAATGATTTGTTGATCCGTAGTAGCTTTTCGTAGCATCGTACCATCTGGCCGGGGCAGCCTAGACGGCATAGTAAAGCTGACTCACTATTACTGCTACCCCAGCAATATCATCATCATTGATGGGGCCATCCGTGACGGGGATTGTTCTACTCGGGCACTACTTAGGCAGTTAGGCAGTTCCCTGTCTCGTTTACACTCACTACCGTACCATCGCTGTTTTTGGGAGACAGAATCTCCGAACGTGCTTTGATCATCATGGGATGCGCACGCGTGACGCGCCCCGATGAGAAAGCCAAGGATGCTGTGAACCATTCCGTGCGGGAGTGAGTGAGCAAGAAGGAACTAGCAGAGCAGAGATTGCTCTGAGCACCGAAACACATCCAGAGCAGTATCCCAATTGGAATGTTTCGCAGTAACATCAAAAGGCTTCTCCTGGGATGCTGGGAGTGTCGGGATGTAGTAATAAAAGCTGTGTCCCGTTGTAGCTGTTAATTCTCCCATCTCTCACATGGTGACTCTAGCTAGTAGAGGCAAGAAGCGATTGTTTGGTCACATTCTTTCCCCTTCACACCATGGCAGACGTATGGCGTGGAGCACATCGGTGGCATCTGAGCGAGAGCAAAGTGTTTCAATGAAATGCACAACAGTTCGCAACACGGCCCAAGTTGTCAGTCCCGGACGAGACTTGTAACGGTGAACTCCCGCTGAGTGTGAATCCACCACAGAATATACGGTGTATGTATTTTCTTTTTTCTTGCCACTTATCCGGGATGCTAGTGTCGCTGGGCAGTGCCAAGATACGGATCCGTGTGCCAGCAGGTTCAAGTTGAAACGGGTCAGTGTTCTGTGGGTGCTACATGGTCCGAGATTACGGTTTGCGTCTTATCCATACGACGGGTGCAGGTGCTTGCTTGGGAGGGTCATGAATACGTGCCCAGATTTTCGGCCAGCAATGTACATACATCTGTCGAGGTTTGGTGTGGTCTGGTGAGGTGTTTGGTGAGCTGAGAGCTGGAAGTATATGGACTGTGAGCTTACACAGCTGTGGAAAGTTGTCTTTGAAGCATACATACATGCGTACACAAACGCGTGGAGAGTTTCTTGCAGTGGATTTTGTGGAGTTGAACCGCTACTGTTACATGTCGTTTTATGCCAGCCACTGGTGAAGTTAAAATCATCTGTCATAAGGTGATAGTTTAGAGCATACTTGAAAGATTTGTCGTAAATATGAAAACAATTCATTGAAGTTTCATTGGGACAAGCAACGAGTGTCGGTACACCTGAAATCGGCAGAGAAAATGTTGTGTTCGGGTTTTGTAAAAGAGTGTAATAGTAAGGTTGACTGCGGTCACGGGCAATGGATGCAGATGTGTATTGTGTGATGAGTGAGCTGATCAATATATCTTGACAGGGGGGCATTAATCTGTCAACAGCATCTAATTACTGCTCGCCGGATGCTTAGAAAAAGGGCAACGATTAAGGAGAAAAATGAAAAAAAAAACAACAATAGATATGTGTATAGATATGTGCGGAAAACAGTGTCAAACAATGGAAGTGTCCTGTGAAAAGTCATCATCAAGTGTCGTGTTTAATGTAACATCTTTCATAACTGTCAATAGCTGAAAGTGGTTGGAACCGTACATTGAAGTGTACAATTGGTCACGGTCGTTGGGGTGAGAACTCCTTACCAGTGAGGGGTGCATGTTGGAACGGAAAGAGTTCCCAGTGAAACTTTTTGTTTTTAGTGATTTATTTAATCTTCAACGGTTCATTCTACCTTGACCTCAATTCGGTTAACCTTTGAGTGTGTGTCGAGACGGATTCACATCGATGTGGACGTGTGTGGGTATTTGGTTCCGGCTTGACTTTCCAACCATTTCGGCCACTTCTGTAGGTGATTTTACGGTGGTTCCATTTCTTGGATCAGTGACTTCATCTTCTCCTGTGACTGTGGTGTACGTTGTTCCTGTTCAACTTTTTGTTAGGTGTGGTGGTTTTAAGTTAGTTTCGGAATAATACGAATGACAATCTTTACTGAATTTGTGTTGTAAGCCTCTGAAGATGCGACAGGAATGTGCAAAAATATCGTGTCAGAATCCCGTTTAGTTCTGCGTAGACCCAAAGACTTGGCAGTACCGTCTAAGGATGTTTGCAATCGGAAAGTAATTTCAGGACACTCTCAGCATTCGCTCTCGCGGATGTACCATCCATTGTGACCGCTCAGCTGGTCTTTTCCTCTCCAATTTTTCTCGCACTCTTATCTCACAATCTGCCATCTTTCTCCGTCTACTATTGAACATCACTTTTCTATTCCGGTGGTTGCCTAGGCTACACCGTGCTCTAGTATGTCCCCCGGCGTATATACAAGTGTGCGTAGCTTTGCTGCTCAGTAATGTGACGATTGAATGTACTGGTATGAGTAACTTTTGGTACACTCACATCCAAAAACACATAAACGTCCAACCGTGATGTTCCAAGAGCTCCTTCGGCCCACCCAAGGCAAGAGCCATGGTCTGTGAATGTTACGAAATAATTACGATGAACTCATAACAATTTGTAGTTCCTTCGCTCGTACAGACTCTCTGATGCCCATGCGTTTGCGGTGTGGTTGTACTACTACCTCTGTCGAGGATCACTGGTTGTATGACTTGTTCTTTTGTTTTTGGGTTTTGAATATTCTAACTCATCCCTCGTCGTCTACTTAAAACTTCACTTAGATCGTTCCGAGTAAATGACGGTGATGGATGGGAATGGACATTGCGAGATGTGAGGTTTTGGTTTAATGTATGATTTCTATCCTTCCTTTTGCCACCCGAAAAAATATAAACCCTCACAGCTCGTGTGGGGAAGCTACCTGACGAGTGCAGCAATAATACGAAGTAGAGAGTTTTTATCCGGCTTTTCACGTAATTGTGAGGTTGGTGGAGTTTGGGAATCAATTTACCAGCGAATCGATAAATCACACGAAATCCCACTAGCTCCAGCCGTGGCGTTCAAACGCGTCAGGCAGGATTTTCATTTCAGCTACACCCAATTGCTGTCAATTGATCTGGAACGAATCTTAAAAATAAGCGTAAATGTTGCTTTCTTTTCTCCGTTTTGCGGACAAGCAACTTGTTTGGCGTCTCCAGAACCATCCCCAAGCCTGCCGGAGTATAAATTTGGGGATATCGGATACCGGTAGATTTTACACACCATGTTTACTTAGCTACTTCCGTCCATACAATGGAATTGCTTTTTCATTCTCATTACACAAACGTCCTGCTTCACCTGGTGTTGTTTTGCTTTTTGGCGTCAGTAACAATATAAACAAGATGTGAAATAGGCACTGTTCAATCACAACAGCTTGTAGCAGAGAGTTCCGCAGATAGAGATGCTGTTTTTCAAGACAGGTTAAGATGTATACTTCAAAATGTTTTTCTTCCCATTTTCGGTGTCTGTTATCATTGGACGCATCGTTTCCCGGGAGTACGTGGATTTGATAATTCTGTGATGCTGTTAATCAATATGTTACTTGCCATTTTTAGAGGTATTGCGGTAGAACTAGAAAA
>KI422751.1:0-30257 GCA_000473375.1 Anopheles culicifacies
TGGTACATCAATCGATTAAGAGACTAAATTTATCAATGAATTAATTGCTCGATGTTCTTATTAGAAATCACCAAACAGCATTAGCTGTATTATAAACAATTGCAAAGAAATTACAAATACTCTGCTATTGACAAGTAATCGTGATTGGCTTTAAAGTTGTTTAAAGTTTCACGAGATCCTAAGAAAATGAGTCTCCAAAAACCTTAACTTTTTTGCAAGTTACCAAACTCTGGAAAAACAACCGTAGAAACCTTTTTCTCAGAAGGAATATCTGCCTAAAAGATTCGCATGTACCTTAGTCAGAAATTTGTTATTTCCTTTTTAAGGCAGTTCCTTTCCACCACTACACATTTTCCGTCGTTTTAAAGTTAGAGGCGAGCATCCAACCAGCCAACCACCTTGCAAGGAAGCAGCAACAGACCCTTCATCATCCGGTACGCGCGTTGACAAGTCTCTCGGACGATGGAGCTCGATTGTTGGCGAATAAATAATAACCCTTGCCCAGTGTCCCGAGAACGAAGAACAGACGAAACAGGAAAAACACAATCATTTATCGTGATGATTAATAGTTTAATTAGAATAATGTACACAACGCGGCAAGACAAAGTTTGAACCCGTATTTTTCCTTACTTTAGTTTGACGTTTGGGTGAATATTTAGTATTTTGTGTCTAAAGATGTACGACTTTATTTCTAGTTTGGGCTTATTAGATCGTCATGTCTTTCTTCTTAAGTATTCTAAAGCTTTATATGGGTGTTTAACGATCTATTTATAAAATGTATTGTTTATTCCACGCGTCTACCGCAATGATTTCTATGTTTTAGTCTTATAATAAGTTTCTTGTTTTTTTCGGATATGTAATGATTATCAGATTCGGAGTCCCTTAACATCCAATCTCAGTTAACTAATAAATTCTGTTTATGACGAACACGGTACAGTCCAGATATTAACCCAAATCAGGCACAATGTGGTGCTGTAATATCACCTAGTTGTTCATTATATCACGTACGCAGGACTGACTATCTTGTTACGGGTACATTTAAGTTACGGAAGCCAGAAATGGCAGGCCAAGACCTCTCGAGGTTGTAGAGCCATAAAAGAAGAAGAAGTATATCGCATTACAATGAAATATGTGAAATAATAAAAACAAACGCTTTTTCTAAACCATAACAACTTCAAGCAAAGATTACAAGTAATAAAATCTAGATTTCATCAAACATGGCTACCCATAAATGGCAGGAAGCAACTATTAAAAATCAACCATTTTTTACATTTTGCTCTGACCGTCAATGGCAGACATTGGACACTTTTATGTCACTGCTCGGGGGTAGCCGCCTTCCGTTAAAATTCTAAACATGCTACAAATAATCTTCAGCGCAGAGTGAAAGCAACGTGCTACTTCTACGGCCCGCCTGCTCAGCGGGCGGTGGCATAATGTTGCTGCTGTTAGGCTGATGATGATGTTTAGGATGAGCGGCAGAAGCGCTGTAGCATTCTGAAAAGCCGAAAGACAAAAGCCAATGGAGTGTGTTTATGCTGTCTGGGCAAGCGTTTTCTTTGCGTTCTTTCTGCGGCGAATTTTCATACGCACCCTACGGACTCCGCTTTAGCGCTGGCACACTCCGATTCCTTCATCACACCCTCGCCAGTACCAGCCACCAGTAAAAATAGGTGGAATTTATGCGAAAAAATTAATTGCACTCATATGCAGCACTCTATGCTCGTTGGATAATCAGTTTCCAGTGTGTCTGCTGGTCTGGATGTACCCGCAAAGCGGCAAAATACGGCGCAAAGGAAACGATTCGTCGATTCGGATACCACCCACTACGAAGCAGCACATATACGGTGTAGGGACGGCAGCGCAGGGTTTATTCAGCGACATTTACTCAATGCAATATGGAGGAAGATCGCTGTCCACAACAGGCGCCAACTGTCGCGCACATTTTAAAATCAAAACACTACATCACACTCACTGTAGTGCTATGGAAGACAAGCCATTACCGTTTTTGTTCCTTAACTCTTGAATGGCTACCATATTAATTGTTCTGAATATACTGTACGTTACTATTTTTCATGCTACGTTTCATTTTCATTTGATAAGTAGATGATACATGTTGTAATATTTAGTTTAGTTAAAATTTGGTTCACTTTTGTTTTTTTGTTTATAGTTTGACTTTTTAGTTTAATGGTCCAATTTGTGTGCAAACTATTTTTTTACCTTTTGGTTGGTAAAACACGTTTTACTGTACCATTGTACTTCCCAAAAGGTTAAAATCATCCCAAATGAATATCACAACCAGATCGCATCTCACACCACCAACGCACATCAAGCGAAGCAACTGAAACGATCTGCTGAAGAAGCCGCTTTGGTAACGCTTGTATTATCGTAGGTGTATGGGGTAGCGTTTGGATGATTATGTGGTATGAATGAGTGCATTTAATTACTGTGCCCCATACCTGCCAGTGCAGATGTGCGAGCGACCTATGGCGAATAGGTAAAGTTAATGAGAAAAATGAAAATAAATATAATACAAAAAGGAATATTCACACAAACAAAACATACTATTCCCATTCTATCCACCGAAGCGCTCTTTTCGTTAGCAGTCGTGTGCTCGTCAACCGTTTAGTGACATCCAAATGTGTGCTTTCCGGTGTGCGGGCTCATACGTGTATAATGAAATAAAAATATTCAACGTGCTATCGCGTATGGCACGAACCGGCGAAACACTGTTTATGTATTTGCGTGAACCTCAATTTTTGGAGTGCAGAAAAGCCGGGTAAAAGTTCTAAAACATTGTTACTGTGCTTTTTGTCTCACTCGATAAGAGGGTATTCATAATACCTCGGTGATGGGAGTAAAAGCACATAAATTACTTCTAATTATGAACCGGGTACGTACTTTAGTATATTCCCTTAGTGTCCTGTCAGGGACCTACTTCAGTAGCAAACCGCTTTTTTTCGAACTCATCCATCCATTAGTGTCTAGGTTTGTTTATTCAACGGCATCATGACTACCGCATAAACATGAAGTGGTCTGATTAAAAAAATTGCTACACTTTGCTTGTTAAACAGGAACTTGAAAATCTTGGGGGGAAAACAACACTCACCTGTTCTTCACATGAGGCAGTGTAAGCCAACAGCCTTAGTAGTGAGAATAGAATGATATATTTTGCTACCACATACATACTTGTTCCAGTTTGACAGGGAGTGCAATATGAACGACTTGCGTCATCATAAGAAGATAAAATTCATCAAAACTGTGCGGTTGTGAAGCATGCAATAGAGTGCAAAATTAATGAGATCCTATTTTTCGCTTTTGTTACTTAACGCAAGATTGCAAGACTCGGGACTTGGTACTCTATGAAAAGAATTCATTTTGCTTGACTGTAAGGATCACTCGTCAAGATCGTGGTAAAGATCTTGGTACAAGGCTGCATTGTTGGATACGCTCAGTGGAACTGTGAGAACCAGTTTAAGTTGTAGTATGTTACTGTACAGTTAGAAAGCTTATTTGCTGATTGATTCAGTTCGCTCTGTAAGAGCAACGAAGTTTCATTCACTCTTAGTTGCGAAGTAAATTACATGGTTTTTATATATTGTTTATCATAACAACTTATAAAGCAAGTGTGTAGCTGTTTCTCTTTTGGACCTTACCTATTTTGCTACCCATCAGAAAGGTTTATATGGAAATGATATGATCAACCCATTGGCTTGAATGCCAGATTGGAAGATTTAACTGTATAAGTGAAGAATTTTTCTTCGTTCTTAACCTGGTATGGGTGGATTGGTTTAGTTCCTCATATCAGTCATATGAGCAAGTTGTTACTAGTAATTTAAATTAATGGAAAAAGCCAAGAATAAAAATTGTTACAGTATAACCTTTATAACTTAATTTTCTTAAACTGCAGTGAGCTTCCTTAATCATTTGGTACTTAGCTGATGAAATTTATTAATAAAGCAGGTATATTAATAAATAATTAACCAACTATGCTAATTTGCATCAATTACACCGTTGTTATGATAGAGCACTAGACGTAAATAATATCTCCACTATTCTCACGCAGACTGCAACAATGGTGCGGAACATAATGTCCACTTTTCCCGTTTAGTGTGATTTGTGTTAAGAACTGTAGTTAGTGAAACCAACTACCACTGCAGGCGGTTTCCGCTAAGTTCATGGGACCATACCTTTACCTTCACTGTGCACTGAAATGCACACAGTGGCATCTACGGTAGAATTAATGTGTTGTGCTAAAGGTGTGATGTAGAATTAATGCTCACTGCCTTTCATCCAAATCTCCCGGCTACGATTGCCGGCGCAATTATCATAATCACCACTTCATGTCATGCCGACGACGTTCGAGATGTTGGTAGCATTCCGATACAGCTCTCTACGAAGTGTACGACAACAATCGACGGCCCTCGGTTCTCGGTAGACGGATGTTAAGTGGGCGATAATAATGTAATCGGAAAACAAGCATGAAAAGGTGCACTGAAGGAAGAGAATCCTTTTTTCCGATTACGTCAAATGCGCGGGAAAGGAAATCAATTGCTAATTGTATCGTGATTAGTTGATGGGGGAGTCGTAATGGTTTAAGAGAAACATTTTGACAAAAAAAGGCGCAGGTTTGAGAAAAGGTTAGTTTATATCTAAAACATGATGGGGTTTGAAAGATTTAAACAAATAATGTTGTTGTCGATTTTGGTTCAATTCAAAATTAACTTATGGGGCGGTCCGGTGGCCCCGGCTGCTACGTGGAAAATAAAGTCTAGTAGGGCAAGTGATACAAGGACAAAAAAAAATTATTATTTTATATTCGTTATCGTTCATTCGCGCTTTAATGTTTTGTTAAAACACCCATCCCTGTATATACAGCACTTTGGAGTAAAATGGTTGCACAGGCTAATTTTCCACGCTTGACTAATGGATATGAATTTTAATTTCGCATGTCATCTCCTCCACCGATTCTGCGTCCATAACCGGTGTGCAATATTTTTTTCCCCAAATGATGGCTTGTGCTGATCGGTGTTTTGTAGCATTCTTGAATTCTATCGGGTGAATATGTGCGTTCCGTTCCGAGTGGTATAAACAGGGGCTGTACTGTGGATTGTATTTTCACTGATGCAAACTCTCATGGGTTAAATTTTGTGATGCTTGCAGTAAAAAAAAAAAAGAAAAACACCTACCGACAGTATCCCACAAAAAGAAGCAACCCATAAGGAACGGGCAACGATGACGAGAATTCTTAAAAATTATTTTGAGAAAATTTTTTCCATATTAGGCTTAATTCATCATGGGAAAAGCCCACGACACACTATCAATCATATTTCCCATCATCATCATCTTCGACCTTTTTCGAATGGCTCGGGTGAAGACTGGGAATGAAATCATTCCGGAAGGATTGAGGGGTGATGCGATTCGATACATTTGCGAACGCCGAGACCGCTTAAATCCTGCCGTTGTTTGTTGCCCCGTTGCAGCGCTTCCATGTTAAGGTTGATGACACTGTCATGGTCATGCTGTGTTAGTTATTGATTTTACGAAAATTAATTCACGCAAAATGATAAGTGAAATTGTTTCTCTCCCTGCGGTTTAATGATGGGGGCCTGTCACTTTTGATGAACAACAAAGAATTTTTATTTTCATTTACTTTCATTGTACCCTAGAGATTAAAATAAAGTTGGAAAACTTATGCATACATATTTTACTAAATGCGTTTTCACTAGAATTTGAAGTCTAGTCTGTATGTTTTGAGTCATTTTTAGCAACAGATTTTAGCGTCTATCTGTGGAAAAGAATAATTATTGCTTTCGACATCGCTTGAAATTTATATCGTTTTTGTTCTAAAGTTTTCCACCAGCCTCTGTGGAAGCTACTCGCCCTCGGACCTGAACAGCAGAGGAAAGTTTGGCTTAAAAAAAATATATTAATAACAATGTCACCTCCCACAAACGACAGCAAGGCAAACTTTTAATGAGATTTTATTTGTTTTCAATTAAATGTTTTATCAACCCGGGACTGGCTTCCACCACAAATTGCAGGTCGGGTTGAAAAGACAAAAAATCACGCACAGAGAATCAACGATGGTTTGCTAAAATTTTCTTGTGCAATTTAACGAGTTTTCTTTTTTTATCGCCAAGATGCTTTCAAGCGGTGAGTTTAATCGAACGTCAATCTTTTGGTGGGCAATTGTTACGTTTCTTTTAATGACTGCTGCTTGGTGATTTTTTTTTGGTTTGTGCGAGTGTGCGTGTTTCGAAAGTGGGCTGATAAAACCTGCGAAAAAATGTTATGTACATTATACTCCGATAATGACGATGACGAGCGGGCCAAGCATCGTAAGCCGCAGGATATTTTACATTCGGTCGAACATCAATTTAAGAAGATGAGTTGGAAAAAAAGGCTTTACTGCATGAAAGAAGTACAGCGTTGACCAAGATGAATTATAATATTGGTAATATCTGAAGTATCCTCCTTCAGATTTGCGATGCAAGGAAGCAATATTTAAAATTTGTATCATTATAAATATAAAAAATTGTACAATCATCGAAGTTTACTCTTAGCCATATAAATTACAAAGTAGTAAATTTTCTAACTACTTCATCTTCTTCTTAACTTATTTCTTTCTGGAGCGGTTCGGTGGTCGAGCCGATAGTGGCGCCGGTCCACGAACGGACAGGACCGGGGATCGATTCAAGTATCCCCGTACGCAGGACTGACTATCCTTTTTTTTTTTTTTTTTTTGTTCTTGTATCACGGCCTGGCCGTATTAGACTTAATTTACCACGTAGCAGGTCAGTCAGTCCATTCTACGGGGGGACGGTCCGAATGGGATTTGAACCCCAGTCCGTGGTGTGAAGGCCCGGCGCCGATACAACTTCCCACCGGGCCGCCCCAACTGACTGACAAAAGCGTATGTGAAATATCTGCTGTTCTTTATAACTTTATTAAACTGAGTTATTAAACAAACTAACTGACTTTCTAGCTTAGCAAGAAAGAATGTTTCATCCGTAAGGTTTTATCTGCTGGGGTGATGCGCAATATCGATGTACCACAGAACCCCTTATAATCATCTCTCCTAAATGCTGTACAGCCTTTGCACTTCATTTGTACTAATTTCTAAAGCTACAAATATTTTCTTTAACATTGTATAATATCTTATTAACGATTAGCGAAACGATCAGTTTAATATATAAAAGTAGAAGAAAAAACAAACAAAATTTCTGATTATTTCTGCGAATTGTGATATTCAAATGAAATTAAGTAATGAAATTGTAACAGTTGTTGAGTACCTATTGAAATTGCAACCGTTGCTCCGCATGATGTCAGTATCAATGCGTTGCATTTGATGATAGCATTTGTTCTAGACGATGGCAATGATAGTCAAAATGGGAGAAAGATAATCTGATGAATCATTCAACCCTTTTATTTTATTCGATTCGGGCAGCAATCAAATTGAAGTTAGTGAACAATGTTTATCAACATAATTAAGCTTATGTAGTGAGTTTAATACAAAAACAACGCAAATAATACAAAACAAACACTTAGGTTTTTTTTTCATTTTTTCAATGTTTTATTTTGTCTCGTGTTTAATGGCCGTATTGGTCATTTAAGTGAGGATTAAAGTAATGAATAGACGAAAAATGTTCGTGTTGAATATCAGTTCAGCTCGTTCCTCGATTAGATTTCATTTTATGCTACATATCTTTATAATCTTAGTCTGGCTCTCCTCTTGATGGTGTATCTTTTGCTTCATATCTATACTCAACGTTCATTCGTTTGGATTTAGCATCTCGTTAGCACTCGTCTGCACACGCCCCGAAATGTACCACTTTCCAGCTTTCGCACTCACTCACTTGCGACTCAATGGTTTCCCATTCCGTTCGGTGGCAATCGAAATAATTGAAAACTTCTCAACGAGCATCATGTTCCGAGGGCGAACCACTCGAAAGTGGCACGGGTTGATGTTGCTGCATTTGGCAGAGGTAAAACCATCCGCCTACAAAAGTGGCTAAAACATTCGCCCGAAACGCAGGATTAGACGCATATTTACCTTCCCTACTGAGTATGGGTGCGGACGAACGCACTTTAGCCAAACCACTACTCAGTACGCCCCTGCACGTGTACGGCCAAAAGCACTCGGGACGATGCGCGCGCGGCACTGAGAACGCTTCCGAGGTAGCAAGAGTGATTTTTGATAGACCACTAATTACACACTTCATCACATGTTCACGTGATTTTTGAATTCCTGGCAACGGCACAGCGCCACCGCGCTGAAGTGTATTTTTTTGTGGAGTAACGAGGGAGATTTTTCACTACACCGTATATACTCAATCACGGAAAGTGGAGTGGGAGCTAAAAAATAAAGCTGACCATCTAAAAGGACTCGTTTCCTTTCCTATTTCCATCGCTAGCGACCCAGCTTCGAATTCAGTCAAATGTTTCCCATGATGGCGATGGTGATGGCCGATGCTGCTTACAGCATGAAATGAAAATGGTGCTCCATGCACTCAGTGAAATGATTATAATTATAATTTTGTACATTTAGTCCGTTTCGAGCCGCCTTCCACATCATTAGCGAAATGAGTTCCGAATTCGTTGGTTCTCGGGGTTTGTCTGTGCACGGGAGCATAGTTTTTTTTTATTCCTGTTTTTATTCATCAAGTACTGCGCGCTTCTATTCATGTTCCTAGCAATCCCTACCAGAATGCGAATAAGGAATGTTACAGAGTTTTCATTAAATCGGTAGCGATTTTTCTGATTATAAAACCTGTTGGTGATTTGTCGTGACAGCTTGAATAGAAATTTCTGTGAAATAAGTACATAATTTTCAACGATTGCATGAAAATCAGAAACAGTAACATTTTTGATTATATCACTACTTAGAATTAAATTTTAAAATTGTTCGCTTTTTTGGCTGTACATGTTTTGACAATTGGATAAAACCAGTAAAACTATATTTGTCTAATGCAGCGCAACACTGTGTATTCTAATAGTTGGTAACTTAATAATCTACTGAGTTTCTCAAAAACATTCGTAAGTCACTCTCTATCGATATTACACTTTCAACTGATAAATATACGTTAAGTAGATAACACGGAAAGAAATATAAATACTTGTTTACTGACATTATGAACCTGCTGTTCTCAAGATAACTAAACAAAAGTTTATTAAGTCCAATGTAGGTAGATATGTACTAATCTACCTCAAAAATATTATTCAAAATGTCTCCATTTTAATGCATCTTGGTTAATGTTTCATGTCTTCCTTAAAACGATAAGCAGTTTGCTGCAAAAAAATATATATATTTCCTTCGATCGACCCCGAAAAACATGTAGCAGGAAACGTTAATGTCACCTTTATCTTGTCCGTTTACAACTTCCCTTCATTTGTCTTGACGATGGGCTCTCCGAAGATTGAGTGTCCATATAGATAGCTTCTGGTCTGCGTTATCCCGTACATAAACGTACCTAGAAAAAAGGCACATCTCCCGCTACCTTCGCCAAGGAAAATAACATCGGAAAACATGGACACCGACCAACGTTTTACGGCATGCCCCAAATCTGTTTCCTTAATGAGAGACAGATAGGCGGGTTTTTTTTCGGTAGCGAATGTTGCTGTGGTAAACCCTCCGGATCTTCTGGCACCTCATCCCCCCAGAATCCCAGCGGCCAGCGTCACGGTTGCAAAGGAAAGTGGAGAAAAAGACGACATTCTAGACCAGTGCGCCTGTTATTATCGATTCCGGTGTGCAGGATTTTTTTTTGTGTCCTTTTCGGGTTGCTTCACCAAATTTGCCATCTATTTATCTTACTGCCTGCTGGAAGAAAACACTCTTAAGCTGTGATTTGAATCCAAGCGATGCCAACGCCCGCTCCGAAACCGGAAGCTCCTTTAGAGGGATACTTTAATGCAATGGCAAGGCACCCAATCGGATTGGGCCAATTGTAGGGGGAACTTAGCAATGGGCAACCGTGGTGTGGTATTGGTTTCGGCGTCCTGACGCTGCAGGGATTATAAATCTTGTCTGCCGACCGGCGCTAAATGGGAGAAACAAATTGCTTCCATCTCTGGTGGGACGGGTGTATTGAGATGAATGTAGCGACAGCTAATGGTGGTGGTGGTGGGTCAAGAATGTGTAGGAGGTCCTTTCTTTATTTGATGAAAACGGTTTCACGTTTTTTATCGCATTTCTTCGGCCATCGCAAGAAATGTTCCTAATTGCGAGCGTTGGACAACAGAGAAAAGAAATATTTATAAAAACTAAGCTCAATTTCGTTGAATCTTAAGAACATTATCAAAACCGTTTTGAGACACGAACTAATGTTCAATGAAGAAATATTTTATTCAACTTACAAGTTGTTCAATAACTTTGCCAGAAACCAACAACTAAAGTACTAAGAACTCTACGAAATAAAACCATATCTAAATGTTCAAATGTGGGGTTGACTGTATGCATGCACGTAAAATCAACTCAAAACAACATGCTTGCTCTTCCTTCATTTGACTTCGGCATGTAGATTCCTTTTTTCCTTTCTTTTTTCGACCACAGTTTCGATTGCACACACAAAAAAATCGAGGTTGTAGTGAAAACTCACGCCAAACATTCCTAGCGTGACATCGCGGTCGCTGATTTCAATCAACGCCGTGAGTTGTAAAGGAAGAAAAAAACATGCAAACATACAAATTCTACCATACGCTCTGTTGCAGAGTAGTACGCCATGCTTTACATACCGGTCGCTTTGATGTTTGGCCGGATTCTCCTTTCATCTTGGTGCGGTGAAAATGGTGCACGAAATAGCATCTAAGGAAACCACACAAGCTTAAATATTCAATGTAGGTCCCATTTTAAAACGCGTGTCACCCACGGATAGGCATTGGGTATAGGTTCTGTATTGGCGCTTTGCAGCCGAGTCTCTGTTAATGCACCGTTCCACAAAACCGATCGAATGAAGGGTTTATCCTCACAAAAACTGATGGAATGCAGAAATGCATCAGGCTGGAGGATTTTTCAATCTAGCTGATTCTTAATTGTGATCCATTGTTATGAAGATGCAAACAATCGAAGCTTTCTCCAGACTGCGAATCATTTGCTCATGTTGTGCTTTACGAAGCCTTGTTTGAATCTAACTCATAATCATTTGTTTTAGCAACACATAATTGTTACTCACATTTCTTAGAATATGCCATAATTAACAAGTTAGCTGTAGCTCAAAAGAGTGAAACCGTAATCCTCTGCAAATGAAACACATTTCGTGGAATAAGTTATAAGGTTTTACTAAAATAAATCAAGCAAAAAACAGAAAAAGCATCAAATAATGCAGAAACAAAATCACGGTAGATATAATTAAATCTCAACAACACAGCGCACACTGCGCAATGTTACGTGATTAAGAGGATTAAATGGATAATGTGCTTGTGAAAGATGGCGGAAAATTGATTCAGCATTTCCCGCCACACAAAGAATTGTAACATCAAGCAATAGAGCCAGAAGGTAATGAAGAATTATAATAAATGTTGTAAGTTATTTTATTATCTTATTTTAATGTTTATTCATAAACATTTAGCAACATCCAGCAATACGGTCTGGTCGTTCTTGATGAATAAAAAGAAAAATTTTAAAGCAATATCCAATTAACTAACGATTTGCAATTCATATAAATTTCCAACATTGTTCAGTTGTTTTTTCCATGTCTTATACTCATTGTCGGTCATTGACCTTTGCACGTTCGGAATCTACCATCCGTGGTAATTGGAGCTCTTCCCTTCTTTAGCTTGAAAGGAAAACACACATCATTTTCTAACCACACCTTTGCCACAAAACCGTGCCCTTGTATTTCTTTGTTCTGCTATTTTTTTCCTTTGTTATTGCAGTAAATTACGTTTTCTCATGTCACCGCAACCAGAGAATAGTACACGGGTCTCTCGAATGCCAAAGGAATCTGGCAAGAAAAACTAGAGACAATTACCCTAACTCGCGCTGCATCCGTTGCATAGTTCCAGCTAAAGTCTTACTCTTCACTAAGCTTCTGTCAAACGTGGGCATTCTCCGAGGAATCCAAGCGCTTACATCAAATTACAATTACCCGAATACCAAAGTAACCACAAAACCGTGCGAAGTCAGCAAACCGATTTGAGCGAATTGGGCTGAATAAATCTAAGAAGAAATCAGATTTCCGGGCTCTGGTCCTGCGTTTCGGTGTTATGCGTCTCATGAATACATCATATGGGGCCAGTACGTGTCACGTTTGGAGAGCCTGAATGTCTCGCTATACGGGGTCGCCGACTGATTGACACATGAGAAGATCTGCGTCCCAAAACCATCCTCCATAGGGTTGATCCTTCACGTGGCCCTCGTTTAGGATAGGTTCAAAAGTTATCTCTGAGTGCTGGGTAGCATAATTTCTTCGCATCGGAGCAGAGCCTAGAAGATGCTGTATCTTCTTTCCCCCTTCTGCACGTCACTTACTGTCACCATCTGAACCACGGGTGGACTGCTGAAATGTGTTCTTAGCGTTAGAGAAGTTCCTTTTGTTTGTTGCGCCGGACTAGCATTTGTGACACATCATGAGGGGTGAAGCACTTCAATGCAATGCCTTCTTCATGTTTCCCTGCCGTTACTTCTGTCGACAGCAAACAAAAAAATCTTTTACTCTCACTCTCTAATTGGTAGCCGGGCTCTGTCCGTTGTGCAAACGGTAAACAATAAGGAAGATCACTTGGAAGGCGACAAGTCATAAAGATTTTTTGACATCTTTGATTATTGCTCCCTATTTCTCATTGTGGTGAAAGTAGCAACGGATGAATGAAAAAAGGATGTCAGCTTTTTTTACATGATTGGATAGGTGTTAATCCTCGATACAACAGTTTCTTTGGCCAGATTGCGGTTGGCACACAAAGCCATATCGTTTTGCTGGTGACGTATGAAGAAATCCAAAACTATACAATTTAATATGACTTTAAGATGATTTTCAGCTCAATAAATGCTCAAATTCGATGATTAACTTATTTCACAATGTGCTAGAGCTTATTTTTTTGCTGATAAATCAATTACTAGTTTCACTCTTATTTCTAAAGTATACAGTTCCGGTTTAGGTTAGCTTATCGTAAAATTCACTGAATTACCCAACATTTACCTCATCTCGCAACATTTGCTATGAGCTTTCCATTTTCTCAAGCTATTTACCCACGAAGCAATTCCGTGTGAGATTCTGCTGTTGATCCTGCCCCCAAGCCATTGTCCGTCAATTATGGTAAGAGTACATTAATCACACGCTAAATTTTCCCATTCAACATTCGATCAGGCAAAGAACTCATCAATCTTGTCCACCATCACTGCTTTCGCAGCATTCCCACTCGGTCGTTTCTCTAGAATTGGAGGTCCCTCGGTCGGAACATAGCCGGAACTGACCGCAGCATGGATAGGTCAGTGTCAGTTTTGAGCCAACGCCGGTACCTCTTTTACATACATTGTTCAACATCCTAGTGCAACGTTACCGCATACGATAGGGCAAAGAAAGCCAACGTACACAGATAACCAGATGAGTTGAGGACAAAGTTGTAAAACAAACGTGTGTCGTGTGTGTTAGAGCAAATGCAACGGAAGCATCGCCTTATGTGGCTCCGTACGTTAGCTTGGTGCTACGAGCAAACCGGAACCACAAGCCCCCATCATTAGCATCATTTGATTTGATTTGCTGTGGTCACATTACCGTAGCATCGTGACACAATGGCGTAAATAATTACTGTAAATTAATAACAAGTATCAAGGTACTTGAGCGCGGTAACGTCTCCGCCCTTGCCACGGATGTGCTCGTAAGCCCGGCTAGCATTTAATGACATTCACCCTCGACGAGTCAAGTAGGGACCAGAGAAGACCCACGCCAGAATGGCGCACTGTACGAGTTTTCGAGTACCGGAGGATCAATGACAAAAAGTTTAACTTGGTTCTCACTTTTTGCTCTGCTACCATTTGAAGATCAAACCATTTCCGCTTGCGCTGCCACGAACGGACGCCTTTTGAGTGGCTTTTATTGTTCGTGCAGCCACTATTTTTCTGTGTCTTTTTGCGTGTCTTCGATGCGCTGCACGTACCATTGTCCGCCACCAATTGTCTACGTAATTCAGTGCATAATTGAATGTATGAAACCGTTAATCCATCGATGATATGGGATTATTGTTGTTGATGATCGTTTACGTACGCGAGTTGTACCATGATCGTTGTTTGTAGTGTTGCGTCGTGTATCGGGGTAATAAATGACAAGTACCATCAATGTCGAATGGAAATTGATACTTGCCGCTGCTACCATACACCCAGAGAAGAAATCTGTTCCAGTCCGTTGGGAAGTAGAGCATTTAAAAGAGCTCTGGGATGAAATGTTGATTACAAATTAAGATTCTTATTTTTAAAAAACTGTTCTTTTATACATCCTTATATAATCAAAAATATTAATGCTGCAAACCCATTTTAAGATACATGTAGGCGATTCTACTGAAAATCTTCTGATTTAAAATAGAAAAAAAAACTGTATTTGAATGATAGACCACCACAAAGTAGTCAATAGCTCAGCCAAACACCCCCAAGAAACCTTTAACGGCATCTTTTGGCAGCATATCGGTAAGATAAACTCGAGGAATGGACAGTTTGCAATATCCGGTGACAGTGGCGACTTGCGGCACTTTGCAAGATGGCATTTCCTCGTCACCATCCTTCCATTGGCAGACTATTTCCATGTTCTCAAACGCCTTGTTTGCACGTTGAGAACAGCTTTCGGGAATAGGAACATTTTACGAACTCTCCTGTACGTCTACCTACTGCCGCAAGTTTTCCGCATGCGATACTTACTTCCATTCAGAGCACTTCCTTCGAACGTTCTGCTGCTGTATATTCTTTCACAGGAAAGAAATGTTCATCTTGTGTCCAGTCTGTCGCCGACCAGTCCAGCGCCAGAACATTTTATCCTTCTACTTCATCCCGGCCGACTTTTCCGTTCGGTCGGAACTTTCACACGGGGACCATTTTCTTTCGAGAGGTTAAGATGTGTTTACTGAAGAAACTGGCAGCAAACCAGTAGGAGAGCGAAAAAGTAGTAAAGATTGAATGAAAACCTTTCGCCGAAATCGTTTTAATGTGTTTTCCGTCCAAAGAATTCCTTTATGCCATTATTATTTCTACCACCCTCTAGGTTTGTCCGAGCCGGCCACCATGCCGGCGCACATCAATCTAAATGTTTTCGTTTGCTTTTCTGAAATAGCCTTCAGTCCGTTAAATGTTTGCGGCCGACTGAAAAGAGAAGAAAACAGTTGCAAAATGTCTGATTAGTATGTTTTCTGGTATTTAGTTCATTTTATTTTGGGTTTTCTTTATTTTGTAACACACATAGCGTTTAAGTCATTCTGTCAAATTATCATCAAATAACTAAAGCACTAAAGCTTGCGATTTATAAATGTTTAATGTTTTTAAAATGGAGCGGTTAGGTGGCCGAGAACACCAAGGCGCCGGTTTTCGAACGGACAGGACCGAGGTTCGAATCCCATTCGGGCCGTTCCCCCGTACGCAGGACTGACTATCCTGTTACGGGTACATTCAAGTCATGGATGCCAGAAATGGCAGGCCAAGACCTCTAGAGGTTGTAGAGCCAGAGAAGAAGAAGAATGTTTTTAAATAAATTTTTAATCATCTCCAACAGTTCTACTTTAGTGACTGTGGTGTGTGACTCCTTGATTTGATCCGGTTACGCTTATCTTTTAGCTTAATTCTTCCATTAAAGTTCTTCATAATCATTGCAACAATGATTCTCGGAAAACAACGACTAAGTTTTAATCGACGCTTGGGCCACGGAATGCAAAACTAGCAAATAAATTGAATGCATGGGATCATTTTTCTACTCCCGATATGGCAGATACGGCATTTCACGTCTAACATCGGCTGTCCGTAGAACCGGAAACGAATCCTTCGATGGTCGGATGCAGACGCATTTCGATGTCCGATTGTAGTAAATAGTACCCTAAGGGTTTTTATTGCATTTTTCTCCGATATCCGGCACCAACCTACGGTTGACGTTTCCGACGTGGCGTTACGCTGTTTTGCCGTTCGTCTAGGAACTTCTTCCCTTCAATTTCCACCAAGTTAGCATCCGGATGGTTGCTGCTATCTTTGGCTGTATATTCTGTGTGATAGGGAATTTTTATGCCCACATAACAAATAATCGAAACCTCCAGGAAATGAACAATTATTGATTGATTATACATTATGCATCTAATTGAAGTAGTTTTTAGAATATGTATTCCAGAGATCTCTTTTCATGGGATTGTTTTTGCTCACTTCAAATAACATTAGTTGACACAAATAACACTATTTGAAGTTCATGTCTTATTCTACAATGCTTGCTGTTTTCATCGACTTAAAAATATAACCATTCGGTGACGGTAAGATATTATTATTCCAGCGTAAAACTATTCGCATTTGTTTGGCCTAATATAAACCGAGCAATTTCATGGACGAATGAGCGAGATGCAATCGCGCCCTAAGGAGATGAACAGGAGAGAGCAAAAAAAAAAAACAACCAAACTGCAAATAAAAACCCATTACAAAGCAGACAAGTCCTACCGAGCATCCGCCCGACAACCAGCCAACCGAACGTAGCGGAAGCATTAATCGGACTTCCGGCGCACTGGCCGGCGTTCGAGTGAGCGATAACTTCCGGATGCAACGATGCGCAGAAGCGCGGGAGGAGCATTTTGCAGGATGGTGGTGATTTTTTAGTTTGCCTTTCCTATTTTTCCTGGTCCTCCATTTCTGACATCATTGGTGTCCGTAGCGATTGCTTCTGGTACTAGTCCGTTCGGCAGTAGTCCTGCAAGTGAAAATAAAGAAAACAACTAGGATAGAACCGTTTCATACTGCATATCTAGCTTTTGTGTACCTTCCAGGTTTTGCTAAAGTATGAACGATTCTAGGTCTCGGATTATATAAAAAGGATTTGTTAAATGAACTTTTGTAGTTTAACCAGCTCAGCAATATCATCTATCCACAACATTTTCTGAAATTCAGATTAGTTTCCAAGAACAAATATAATATTTTGATAATTTGCTCGCATGATGAAGTCAGCTATCTTTGTTAAACATAATAAGTGTAATTTTAGACAAAATTGTTTGGCTTACAATTATTAAACTAGATTTTTTTTTTCGTTTATTCTGATTAGATTTCATAGCGGTCCTATCGCGTGACAGATTTTAGCGTTTAACCCACTGATTCGCCTCGCTGTTAATTTGGTATCAAGCAACTGAAAATCATAAGAGTCCTTAGAGCTGTGTGCTTTCTGAACTTTACAAGGCATAAGTAGAGTTTTTTTTCGAATTTTCATTTCACATTCAATCGCCGATCCCATAGTGTATGTATATGTGTGGGGTTAATTCAAACATTGAGAAGCAAAATATGTGAAAACATACAAACAAAACATGAAGAACACTAAAAACAGATATTACAACATTTATGATCACAAGCATTAAAACTATTGGGATCGTCTTCGGAGAATTACAAATCCTTTCTATTCGTATAAAAAACTTCATGCTATGCGGATGTACAATCAATTTATAGTGAGCTATTAAAATAAATAAACATATTCGGACCACATACGAGAACTGTACGAACGATTCCATAGTTCAGAGTGAACGTTCGCATCCTCTGGTTATGCTGCTTGTGTTGCATTCCATACCGTCGAGATTACTCCTGTGTATCCTTAGTTTTTCTCTCGAGAAAATACTGGTCTGAGCCGTGGCGAATGAATGAAATATTTTTACACAATTTTTGAACGGGCAATAAACGAGTCCAAAATCAAGAAAATGCATCGTTCGGAAGCTGTGCGCATAGTAAAAAAAAATTCGTCCATAAAAGTATGACCATACCGCGAGCAGCCTCTGATAGCCCAATGGTGAATCGCGTAAAATGGTAGCTAAATAGACAAAAACGCCTGCCACCACCGTGTATAGTCACAGATAAAATGGCACCGGACTAGCTCGAACATCCCATCGTACCGGACACTAAAATCGTGCACTAAAACTAACCCAGGTGGACGGGATTTGTGGGCAATATCGTTTGGTCCCTTCTAGGCAAGCTTGTACTAAACGGGAAAAAAGAAGTAGAAAAATGCACACAAAATTTGCACATTTCCTCATAAATTTGCGATTTCCTTCTTTTCTGTTCGGAATTAATTTATCGTAAGTTTTTCGAATTAATTTACATAAAACAGTGCCACGGTTGTTCCTCCCGGTACCGACATAGGAAGGAACGTTGGTGGGTATTGAGGGTGGATAAAAGAGGGTGGTAAAAAGAGAAATTTCTTTATATTCCTTATGATATAGCGCTACCGCGCTGCAGTGCACTGAAACCACACTTTTCTGTCATTCTTTTATGCAAAACCATTCCAGGTAGTGTTGGTTGATAATGAAAATAAAAACTAATATAGCAAGAAATGTTTGTACCCTCGGCGCGTTTAAAAAAAAGGAATATATTATCATTTAATTAAAAACAATTGCATAACTTTTGCTGGGTACGTTTCTAATTTTTTGAATCAGTAGAATAATGCTTTAATTTTTGAATTGGGGCTAATTCTAGACATTTAGTTCCATGCAAATATTACACTTAAAGCCACTTGTTGCAAAATAGTATTATGAGAGAGCAAATGGTTAAGCTAGCTGTAATTTGAAATTTGTTAGCAATTCATTTGTCATTTGTGGTACCATATTCTATTGAAAAGGTTTGTGCAATCATATGCTTAACTCCTAAAACTACTTTTCCCTCCTTCACGCACACTACTACAACCGACGTATAATATCGTCATTTCTTATCATCAATATCTGGTTGATGAGTTTTCGGATTATAAGCATAGGTGCATGGAAAATGGCAAAAGCATCAACGATACCGCATTAAATTGATCAAGTATTAATATTCTATTTTTGTATGGTTCTCGGATTTCCTTTTGGATTTCCATACGAAAACACATACACGCACACCCACATCGGTACCTTCATTCAAAGATTGAGGTTTAATCAAGTTTTCCAGCTTCCAGTATGAGCACCTGAACTCTGTAGCTCTACTTCATGCCCTCTAGTCGATCGGTTACCCTTAGTAGAAGGAAGGTTAGCAGAAAGGAAATAAAACAGGACACAGATTTAGCGCCATTCAGCAGGAGGGAGCCACACTATGCACTAGCGACGAGTCTTTGAAAAGCGAAAGCGTATTAAAAGATGATTCCGTCCGATCTAAAGATGAAAATCATGTATTATCAAGATTATGTGCCGGTACAGACGATACTGATGTTGCTACTGCTACTGTTGCTGTTGCGAGCTGTTGTGTCTTGCACAGCAACCATGACGCACTTACGGACGCTTGTCTTCCATTTCGCTTCCACTCGCGTTGGGGGACTGGCGGCATCTACTTGTGCCGTTTTCATTGTACCTGTGGGCCCTATCAGGTTGACGGTAAGTTCATGATCCCTCCGTAATGGTTTTCCGTTTTGCTTCCCTTCAGCGTTAGCTTCCTTGCATTAGTTCACCTTAAATGTGTTTTTTTTTTCTTCTTCTCGGCTGCGATGATCACACGCAAGGTTTAGTTGAAGAAATTTCGTGTGGGTGTGCACCACCTGCTTGCTCTACAGGTTTAGGCGTGATTCGTTTTCTGCCAGTTTCTTGAAGATCTGGCGTCCTAACTTGGTGAACCTCAACCACAGTTTCCGGCAAAGGCGGTGGATAAAACTTTGGCCACAAGAAATCTACCCATCCCCCCACCCTAGTCCCCACGGCCAAGCGTGCACACTGAACGAACGAAAAACTTCCGAAACCTTCAGCATCGTAAATCATCCTCTTCCCTGCAACTAATCATAATTAATAAAAATAAGGAAATTCCTACTTCCTAATTTCATAATCCGCCTTACTCTTGTGCCAACTGCCATTAGGTGATTCCGCGCCAGTTGGAGTATGGGTGAGGTGTAAAACTTCTTTGGAAGTTGTTTATTCTTCCCACCGAGCTGGGTCTCTCTGTATAAGATGCCTTTTTTCGGCTTTGCTTCGATTTCGAGGACGAAAAAACCATATATCACTGGGCAGGGGCTTAGAAAACAAAGCAAATGGCATCGTCCTTCCGGTAGGAATACTTAGTACAGTCCCATCACTGCACACGGTCTAGGCTGTGTTGGCAATCACCAAATTAGCTGTTGGGGAATATATTTGGTAACAATGCTATATTGTGCTTTATGAATGTGTGATGTGGCTGTCGAGTTTATGCATTTGATTCACGGTTTTATTTATATTAATTCTTACATTTATAAATATTTTTTTAAATATTTATTTTTCTATGATTCTTATTTAAATTTATAGTTTTTTCTAGGGGAGATTGATAGAAAAGTAAAACGTACAGTACAGTGTAAATGACCTAAGGAAGTTAACGAATATTTGGCAACTGTCTAAACGTGTTTGTTTATTTTGTTTGAGTTTCCCCGATCCGCTATATGTATTCTATCAAATGTCATGATAATGTCTCTAGCCAACTAAAACCTAAATGAAATCCATCCGGAAAGATGTTGTTCAACAGAGTGAGCAATAGTGACAGCATAAATATGATAATTTTCCTTCATTAAACGATGCTAAACGGTTTCACGTGTACCGCTCGTGTATCAGCCCTCGTGCTGGGTCTCTAGATGTGGTTGAAGGAATTTTTACGCCTCACCTCCATTACGCACCGCGTGCAAAAACCACGATTGGGGTTTTTTTTTGCGCACATCTCCTCTTGTCCCTCGAGCACCTCTGGATTGATCCGACGCATGACGGCAACGACTAAGATACCGTGCCATCTTTACCTGTCAGCGGGTGCAATTGCGAAAGCAGCAAGCCAACATCCGGATATGTGGCTGACTGCAAGAAGCAGACACGTGATTCGGAACATAACATTCTTGTACGATGATGCGATGATTCCCGAACTACGCCTAAAGGGTTTGTTGTATGTAATGTGTATGGTTTCACGCTTCGATAACCTGTCATCGTCTGTCACTCACCTACGAAACGAAAGGCTTCCAACGAAATGAACGGTCTAGTTGGTGTGGCGACCCTGGTGCTCTGCCATCTGGCAGTTTCTTTGGGATTTGAATGATAATGTACAGTATGACTGCAACGCAATTATGCACAGAAAAAAATCTCAATAGCGCTGTTTGAAAATACAATGACATTTTCATTTTATATTAAGTACTTTTTTTAAAAAAGCCTATTTAAGTAAATTAAAAAAATATAGAGAAAGTCAATATTGGAATATTAATTTATGAATTACTCAATCTAAGGAGCGCAATATTGAAATCTTTCAATTACTCCAGGGATAGATAAATTATTTCAACTTCAGTATCATTTGCTTCATCAACTTCATCCTGGCCAAGCATTACCGCGCTCTAATCCTTAAATGTGCTTCTCCGCTGTCACTTCCGGAACCATTTACCACCGTTTTCTGTTTGCAACCGTGCAAAGAATCGCTCGTATACGTGCATAAAATTTCATGCCCTGCGTATAACAATAAAAATGAAATTAATGACACATTAAGTTTAATTTAGCTATAATTTCCTCATTTAATATCAACGCCATTAAAAATATATTATGCAGAAACGATGAAATCAGCGAAGTGAGCTGCAACCTGCCAGCAACAAATAAAAAAAACTCCCCGATTTGGGAGGACCGTGCGGTTTCCATATTTTCTCAAAACCCAATCTCCCGCTTCCGGGGAGGGTTGTTAGCATTTTGGTGTAAGTTTCAGCCGCGGAAAACCCTCCGCAAATATTCGCAGTCGGTCGGATTTCCTATTCGCTTAATGGTTCACGAACGTTCGCTCGTTTGGATCGGCAGTAGCATGCAGATACGTGTTGACTATAGTTTGAGTGCGAAGTGGCACTTTCTTTGACCCAGGGAAAAATTCGGTTTGCGGAAAAATAAGAAAAACCAACACGCACAAACGAAGGATGTCATTATTATTCACCGATAATTTAAATGACTTTAAAACGAAACGGCCCACCAAAGACGGAAAATAATAAATTTTGTCAGGGAAAATATATACTCTTTGGTTATCTTTTCTAATCTACCGATGAATTGAAGTGTGTTTATGTAAATTGTTTTACTGCCATTTTTATATGTATATGGAACTTAAAGAGGAACTTTCAAATACTTGGAATGGCACCACACACACATTCTAAGTCGTCGGTTGTATTTATCCACGCGTAAGTTTAAAAACAGGAAATGTCAAGTGCAATCGTTCAAAGTAGTGTCACACGATAAAAACGGCCATTCTGTGTTTTGTTTTACAGTCGTAGATGTTACTTCGTACAAGTCGTAACATCAGCATGCTCAAGGGTTACCCTTCACACTTTTTGTTTGTTCCTCTGTCCACCCCGTGAGCCTTCTGAAGATGTGTAGAGAGCAGAAAAAGAAACAAAAAAAAAAAAAACATCAAACCTAGCATTATTACGACAGTCTCGAATTGCTTTGATGTCGCTACCATCTCATTCGGTGTTTACCATTCGTTTCGAAAGTACATTCTCCATCATCCATCCAATGACTTGTGAACATCGAGCTTTTTGATCGTTGTTCGTTTCAGAAGGTAGTCCTTCTGGCTAGTGTAGTCCTTAGTGTCATCCAATGCTCAACAGATGTAAAAGGATCTATCCTAAATGAGCACTCGGAAACTTCACTCAATTAAGTAATGAGTAAATTGATTGTTACAAACCATCATGTGTTAATGTTTGCGAATTTTTGTGCATGTCATCTAGAAACATTCAATATATGAACTTTTAGGTATACATAAGGGTATATAACGTTTGTTTGTTTCAATTTTGTAAGTTTATAAGTTAAAGCCGAAAATAAGGCGGTTTCGGCCTAAGGCCTCTTGAGTCTGCAGAGCTACACAAGTAGAAATCCTTTAAGGAATAAAAGGGAATTCTCTAATCTGCTAGAACTACATTAAAACATATTAATTAAAACAACGCAGGGATTAAGCAGGGATTGTTTATTAATTCTATACTGGATCGATCATGTCGCTAGAATTTCATCGAACGTCATAATCGGTGATAGTACTAGTAAAAGTAGTAACTTGATAGATTCTAGTTCAATCCTCACACCACGGACCGGGGTTCAAATCTCATTCGGACCGTCCCCCCGTAGTGAGGTCTAACTATCCAACTACGTCCATTCTAGTTCAATGTAATGTAATTTTTTTTTATTGAGTAATCGATATCGCTAATTGTAATCCATTCCTTACTCTTTCCTCGTATGTAGTGGGTTTGAATGTACAATATTCCATTACAAAAATATAAATACAATTACTATTGCGAACTTACTTCTCCAACAAAAACTAACCAATACAGTCATCACGCATGCCTACACACCTTGCTTGCAAAATTTGCACAAGTATGGCATCGGCGCATACGCATTGTTTCGTCCTTTTTATTGCCGTACATACCAGTCATCCAACCCTAAGTATATCGTTACTTTTCGCGATTGGCGAAAAGATGTTCGCTATAATGTTTCTTCTGTTCTAAGCTTGGATTGGTTGTTACCGCTAATGTTCACATAGCATTGAAAAGGCGTATGTGAATGTCTAGCTTTCTTTTCTAACCCAAGGTTTTTTCTTGGGGCAAACCCAATATCGTCTGTCAGAACAAATAAGCAAAGGTTCCGAAATTCTTGATTATTTCTTGTACAACCCTGTATTGAAGTTCGTTATACTGAAGTTTGATAGTAGCTACCAATACTGAAACATGTAACATGTTATCACAAAGTATTCATAATGCATATTTTTGTTCGTTCGGTAACGTTCCTTTAAAATAACCTGCATCATTATGTCAGATGACGATGTATGGGCATTAAATCTATCATTCATTCTTCAATTTCCGAAACGACGTCACAAATGGATGACTTTTCAAGGTCCTTTTTCAAACATTGATTTTATATATAGCTTGAAAGTCCTGAACACGTACTTTGACATATTTTTATAAACATCCAGTTTTAACTCTCACTGCTAGCGTGTTTTACTTGATGGCGCAACCAGTGGATTCATGATTCGTAAAATTCAAAATCTAAAGAATGAATGCTCTGTACGTGTTCTATGCATAACATTTTACCGGTGAACATAATTGAAAGCAATAAGAGGATACCATTTTTCAATCTGCAACATTCAACATTTGACCATCCTTTTGTAATTTATTTCTCTCTCTCTCTGATTCATTTTATTTTTGTGTAGTGCTTCAGAATTGTGGTAGCCCAATTGAATCACTCATATCCTTGTGCAGATATTTTTTAAAGCCCCTATAATATGTATCGCTTGTTACTCGGTTCTCTTTTTACTGTGACTTGGTTTGTTTTGTCTGATCTTCTTCTTATTCTGTGACACTACGATATCGAGAGGTCTTGGCCTGCCATTTCTGGTTTTCGTGACTTGAATGTACCCCCAACAGGATAGTCAGTACTACGGACGGAGGTACGGTCCGCATAGGATTCGAACCTTCACTCCTAAAACCGACCGAGCCGCTCCCAAAATAAGACCAATCGCACTAAAACAGGTAAACTCATCCTGATCAGTAGATATTTGTCAGACGGCGCTACTATTAGCGCTAGTTTGCCTAGCCAGTTTGTTTTAAGAACTAGAATCATCTTCGCCTCAAATCGTCTAATAGTACACAAAACAATAAAACATAAAAAAAATAACTAAAAACTGCCTAAAGTCATCATAAACATCATTTTTGTACTAATACTAGGAGTAATTGTGTCATGTAATGTGATGTAAAAACTATTTGTTTATTGAATAGTTGCTGCGAACATTTCATGTAGACTTTTAAAAACATAGTTTACGTTTAAGTATGGAATACATTAAAGTGTTAATTAGCTAAGCTTTGTGATTAGAATTGTTTGCATCATTTTTTTTTCTATAACTAACAAGTAAGGCAAATTTTCTAAGCGAAACCATCTAAATTCAACTAATGAAACACGACAGGGAATGCATGCCACCATAAAAAAAATACTTGTATTTGATCAAACTTCAGCAGCGATCATCAGTGACAATCGATGTTATGCGGCAACCGAATATATTCTGGAAAGCCTCGAAATCAATTCCTGAGACCGGAAGCGAATATTCAAGCCCTGTAGATGCTTACGCTTCACCACCAAAACGCAACGGGAGGCCATTCTTCATCTGTACTCATTCCGGGCATGCGAGTCAGAATTCTTGGAGGCTTTCACTTCAGACAGCCGGAGGATGAATGATGGAATGTTTGGAGAAAATTAATATTTACGATATTTTGAATGAGATTCGATGGAACTTCCACCGCAGCTCCGTCCAGCCTGTGGGTTTAGGATGTTTCCGGTACGAGTACTGCGTTAGAGCTGTTGGGGGAAGTTGACGCCTCTGTCATAGGTTATATTAAGCCTTGGTACAGTCGTGCGTCACGTATTATGGCTGGTAAAAGTTGTGTATGTGTGTGTGTGTGATTCTTTTTTATACAAACGCATCAGACCTTTTGACCACATATCAGAGGAACCCCTTCCTTCTCGGTTACTACCAGAATATTTAACCGCACGTGCACCATCCCATCGTACGTCGGTTTTTCTCATCGTCAAACTGGCTTCCAATGCTGTTTTTTCCGGAATTGCGGCAGAGTTTTCCCGTAGGCAGTTGACGTAATATGCAACGCGCTTTCGCCACGTTGCGCGATTCCATAAATATTGCATGAGCATGAAAATTATATTTGCTCACTCGGATCATGACGGGGCGACATCATGGTCGCATCTGGCTGTACCTCTGTTAATTGCGTAGGCGGTGAACGGTGTGGGTGTTTGATAGAGTCACAAACCAACACGTATTTTAATGTTGTATGCACCAGCATTCCTAGTCAAATCATGCATAATAGGCAATACATCTTGATGTCCAACTGTAGAAAAATGCAGATTATCTAAAGGTTAAACTGTTCTGAATTGCCACATTCTTCAAATATATGAAGTTTATTCGTTTACTATTCAAATATGATTAAAACTATTTGCCACGTAGTACTAGCGCTGTACAGGATATTCCAGGAAGAGTTTTGCAGTGACTACAAAATTCATTATTAGTTCCAACAGAGTTATGAAGCTTATACCGATAAATAAGTTTGGAAAAGGAATTGATGAAACTGCTGCTTTTTGAATAGTTTCTACTTGAATTGAATTGCTTTTATAACAAACAACAAGTATTAAATCGACTAGAGATATTCCATTGAAATAAAAAAAAAACATATCTCTAAACCGTAATAGATGCATATGAAAACAAGCATTTCGAGTCCGGCATCAACCTAGATTGTTAAACGCCTTAGAAGGTCATCAAGCTATTGTGTTTACTTACCATATTGGTTCCACTTGTTTGATTTGCGCTCTAGTTATAAACATCAACATTTAAACAAATAAACAAACAAACAAATAGCTAAACAACAAATAGATCGACGCATGGCCCAATTCCGAACACGTGCCATCAATTTCCCCATGCCGGTCGCATGAGTTTCCTTACAGTTGCAACGGAGCAAATTCATTACGGGTAGCATCAGCTTTACGCACGCCATCAAACATGCCATGACCAGGCGACGCCCAACTAGCAAAATAAATATAACAAAAAAAAAAGAACCTTGCAAAAATACAAACCCAGTCGAATGTGGTGGTGCTACCGGGACGGATGGATCTACCCGAAAGCAACCACAAAGCTAATCTAAGTTTTATTAAATTTTACGGACCATCGCCTCCGATAGCAATATTGGCAGACGAAACCGGTGTACGCGCCTCGTTACGCCTCATAGAGTGATTTGCACCGGCCAGAAAGCCGGCCGATTTGCCGGCAAAAACCTCAGCGGACGGAGCACGTGGACGTGGATGCGAATCGATGGGTAGGTTTGTGCACACATAATGGAGTGTGTATCCTTGCCTCTCGGCAACCATGGCATCCAAGGACGAGGGACAGCCGTTGGTTATGTACACAAAATATGCTTGAAAAAACATCATTATAATTTAAAATCGTTTTACTACCAAACCGAACTCTCAAACTTCCGTGGTCGGCGTGTTGCTACACCGCACCGCAAGGTTTGGCTAGTAGCGAGCGTTCGCGAGCTCTCTCTCGTAGTTTGGGCTGGATGTATTTTTTCCATCGTTCTCGCTTCATCGCACGTTGGTAACGATAAAACCTACGTACATAAATTCCAGAACCAACATAAGCGATTCGTTCTTGCATTTTTCACAAGGCATCTGCTCTCTTCCATTGCGTTCCCCGTCACCTCGTTCGAGGGAATTCAATCACCACGGGTACGGCTCATTGGGCAAGGGATTGGGCGGGCATTTTCGATTAAATATTTGATCAAGTGTCGAGTTCAGCGTCGCTGTGTCGTCTCGATGACGTCGGTTATGATGGGATATGGGCGTGAAGCACGATCTTCCTGCCGTTCCGAGCACAAGCCAACGTTTCGCGGTCCTGTTTGCTGACACGGTAAGCATTTTTACGGGACATGGGACGTTTTACTGCATTGCCTAGAGAAAGGAAGTGCAAAAAACCGGTAAGGATCACATCATGAAGCCAAGGGCATGGATCGTACAACCCACGTAAACATGGCAACACACATACACACACATATATATTGTGCACATTTTTCTTGGCCGCAAACCGATTTCGAAATGAAATTTCTTTCCATGTGCCCTCCGGCCATTGAAACAGGGAAGAAGGAGGCCGCAAGAGAAACATAATTTTCTCAAACTCCGTCCGACTGGCTAGATTTTCATTTCCACGGTTTGGTAAGGATGGGGGTTCAAAATTCGTCCTCGTGGGTGTGAGTAGAGGCACATGGGTGTTGGGTGGCATCAAGGAACGGCTCGACCGTACCACCCCCAAATAATTAAACGGAAAAGCTGTCCCCCCTGATGCTATGGACAGAAAAAGGGGAAAATACCTACGTACATGAGCACACACGATCAGTAGAAGCGAGCGGTAAACTAATTCAATATTCATGAAGTTGGATTAGCTGAAGAAGTTTTCCAATTACGCCGTTTTGCTCGTACTGGATGCATTGATTCATGCGTGTAGAATGAATTGGTTTACTTGTTGACGAAGGTGTTGATGTGAATTTGAACAAGTGTAATTATTTAAGCAACTTTGCTTCACATGCATTAATTTTAATGCATTTTTTAATATTTTCAGTCGAATTGAAACATTAGATTTTATTAAGAAGTAACTGTCAGCACAATTACAATGTAGTCACCTTTACCTTTTATAACGCAAAAACAAATGATGGAATAATAGCTTCTATGTTATTTTGAGGTTACACCTGTATCAATTGATACGTGGATTGGTTTTTATTAAACAGTTTTGAAAACAAACATTGCATTTTAAATTATTGATAAATCCAACGAACCTCGCCTAACTCATCAGAGCTTTTTCGAATTCTTACGCTTAAAACTAGTTCATGAAATTACTCCTCTGGAAAAATCCTATTTTATAATGTTGATACGCCGTTCGGGCCGTTCCCCCGTACGCAAGACTATCCTGTTGCGGTACATTCAAGTCACGGAAGCCAGAAATAGCAGGCCAAGACCTCTCGAGGTTGTAGAGCCAGAGAAGAAGGGAATGTTGATACGCTGGTATTATAGTCGTTATATTCACTCAGCTTCTTATATATACATAATGCAGTTAATGAGGTACGTATTTTTGTTGTTTTTTAAAAATTGTCTGATCAACGTTAGATAAGTCAGTGTAAATTTTTTTATGCCGGCAAAAGACTATAGAACAAAATAACTCGTCTAGGTAATGTCCGAGATGTTAAATCTGAATTATTCATATGGTCGTCAGATTCTTACAGCCAACTAACATTAATGCCATAAATCAAATATATAAACAGAATTTAGAAATAGAAATAAAATGACAAATCAAATAGAGAAAAGAAGACCAAGTTTATTGCTATGTGCTATTCCAAACGAACTTGCAAAAATTTCAGAGAAATTCTTATCAATTTTTACGAAATTTTTCTTTCCGACAACGTACATCTAATAACGTCGACAAATACGTTTAATTCTTAAGTTTTTCTAGTAGTTTTGAATGATTTCTAGCCGAGCTCAGGTTTACACATACATTCCATAATCCTGATTCTCGCGAAACAGGATTCCCATCCTAATACTAATTCCTCCTCCCATCCTAGTTTCTTCATATCTGCCATGTCCTTTGCTGTTTTTAAAACATGCTCCTTTTAGTTTGACGTTAGGGCATATCACTAGTTTGTGTTTTAGATTTTCAGTTTCGTTACGCTTTTTCTTATTTGCATTCTATGACAACCCTTGTTGTGAGTGATTTTTCGTTAACTACATACTTCTCTGATTGCTTGACAACTTCTTAGTATGGAAGATTTTCCAAATGTTATTGCAATTTTATGATTGATACTTTTGGACTACTCATTCACTTCATTTTATTTTCATTTATTGGAATTGTTTGCCTCTGGGACTGTGCAATGTTTACTTATTTTAAATCTTAACCTATGAACTATGACAAACTGAAAGAGCCAGAGTTTAAACTAAACGAGGATAGGAAGAAAGGAAAGACAACAGAACGAATAAAAAGGACAAGTGGAGGAGGAGAAAATCCAAATAAAAGTTTAAAGAAAAATAGTAGTTGGAGGATAGAAAAGGAAGAAAGTCGCGTTTGTAAGGCAGAGAAAATCACGCCAAAGTCGTTATGATTTTACTATGTGCTCTAAAAATGCATTTATTGTTTTTTTGCTAGATGGCTTCTCTAATTACTGTTTCATAAATGCTGTCTTTTTCTATAAATATTCTAATGTTCCATTGTTTGAAAGAGATACTTGTGATTTACTTTATCAAATTCTTGATTTAGGTCAAACGAGATGAGTTTTCAAGCATAATTTTCTATGTTTTAATTCAGCTATGTTTTTTGTTTGAAACTTGATACTGCTTTTCTTTGAAAAGATTTTTGAAATGGTCTTTTATTTATTCCTTGATATTAAACATGTCCAGTACATGTGCATTAGTGAAGGGCCGCTCCGGAGCGGAGCTACCGCTCCGGAGCGGCTCCGCTCCGATCGCTCCGGAGCCCGCTCCGGCTTCATGCTGGAGCCGGCTCCGCTCCGGTCGCTCCGGAGCGGTGTTCGCTCCAGTCGCTCCGGTCGCTCCGGAGCGGTGTTCGCTCCAGTCGCTCCGGAGCGGTGTTCGCTCCAGTCGCT
>KI422751.1:32513-52158 GCA_000473375.1 Anopheles culicifacies
CTATCATTTCCGATTAACTCTCTTCTCCCCGTCATCATACCTCTTCTTGCTTTTTTTTCCTCAAGTTTAATGCGGACCAGGTCGGTGGCCGAGAAAGTGCCAACGATCTTCATAGGGCAGAACCAATGTTAGAATCTCATCTGGATCGCTCCCGCGAACGCAGGACTGACTATCCGTTGCGGGTAAATTCAAGTCACGAAAGCCAGAAATGACAGGCCAAGACCTCTCGAGCTAGTAGAGCCATGGAAGAAGTGTTTCAGGCAGCCATTAATATTCCTTATTAAAAATAATGTTAATACATTTTGTTAATAAACATTTATTGTGCATATGTGTATGTATTTTACTGCGGAATGGCATTTATTCAATTATTCTTCAGTTCAAATAACAAAAGTTGACTGATCTGCATTTATATTATTTTGTTAAACGTCTTTTCACATCGGATCAGATTACATCCCCAAACTAAACTAGGAACAGTCCTTAAAGCGGATCCCCTTATCGACGATTGTTGATTTTTTTTTTCAATCTTGTCAAATCGATCGTGAAAAATAGCGAAAACCATTCATTTGTTCGTGATTCCGCTGGTAATCGAATCTTTCGTATCGCTCCCCTTCTTTCGGGAACAAACCGAACAGCCGCACAAGCAGATGGTACCGATGGAGTCGAACAATTTTTCGATCATTTCAATTTTCCACTTTTGCCGCCACTTTTTACGAGTCGAAAAATGTTTATTACTGCATTTCTCCGCAAATTACTTCCTTCCATTGGAAATAAGCAATCAAATTTATTCATTTTTATGTTTTCAACCATCGTTCGGTGCCACACTACCGGCTGCCAATCGTAACCGACAGTACCCTGCATTGGGAGAATACCCTTTGCGAACTGGCGATACTATAATAAAAAATAACCGATGCGAAATAAAAATCGCCCCAAACCAACGCCAGCCTCTAACGTTGTGGAAGGTGGCGACCAAGAAAATGGGTGCAATATTTCTTCGCCGAATCTGTACGCGGTAGCGAAAGGCGCGAAATGTGGCAGAAATAAGTGCACCGTTTATTTCCATCGTCATCGGATCTGTATCAGGGCTTCCTGTCCCTGTTGCTCGCATGCCATTGTTCTCCGTGAAACGGAAGCGACGGATGTACCGAACGTCGAATGGCACTTTATGATTACGCGTAAATATGCTACAGCGGGAAAAAACAAACTTATACTCGATGGCATTGTGGATAGGCAGGTTTAGTTGTTATAGACATTGTACGTAATCATAAACGGATCATATTAGGCAGATTAATCGGCACAATTTGCATTGTTACATTATGCATACAAACATTTCGAATATTATTTTTTCGTTTTAACTAAAAGGTTACTAAACTATCAGTATGTTATAAACCATTTTCCAAAATAACGTCTAAATCATGTGGTTGGCATCGGCCGGTGGGTTACAATATTAATTAAAGTGTCCAACGATAAACAACACACAAACTTCACACATATTTGTCCCTTTAACAGCAGTGATGTACGTGCGTGCATTGACAAACAATACGAAACATCGTGTGCGTTGAGGAGACAAAAAATCCTTTCGAAAATGTATATTACATCGAAACAATGGCGTCCCACTTTCGCCATGGTAGTTTTCACCCGGCAGCATCGCTATTGTGCGATTAGACTTATTCGGCAAATTTCACAGAAAATTTCCCATCCTGCAGATTAGCTGCTGTTGGGCGCGTCTCTCACTCGCTGGTGTTGTGCCACCGCCGACACCAGGCTGCATTCAACTGCATCATCGCGTCGTTGCTGTTGGTGGTGTTTTGTTGCTGCAATCCCATCAAGGCGTCAGTTGCAATCCATGGCCATACGCCGAACTCATTACTCTTAATGCCTCGGGTAATGAATCCTGACGGGTTATGCTATCGAAAAGCCCACCATCAGTGACACGGCGACACGTCTGCCGTCCCTGGTGGGCACTGGGTTGGCTCCCCGGGAGAAACATTCAATTGACGGCACGCTTACGTTCACTGCACTCTCCAGATGCATTTTAATTTTCACCTAGATGCATTGCGCGATGGTGCACCTGTACGCCGGCTCCCTAAACGATGAACTAATCAACGAGGAGTGAAAAAGCGACACGAACAAAACGTTCGAAAGCGTTCGCTAGGCAGTAAGAGGTGCATGGGGAAACAAACAGCCACGCACTCATGAACGATGTGACCAGCGAACTGGAAATGGGAGGTTAGGCTGCAGGAGAAATAGGCTAAAATATCACCGGAATAATGCAACAAAAAATTGCAACAAAACACCATGAGCATTAAACAAACTGGGAAGCGTACCAACAGTGCAGTGTGGTTGTAACAGGAACAACAAAAAATGCCAGCATTATAAAAAGCTAAAACTTGTTTTTTTGTTCCACGAAAACACAACGCCAAAACAGACCGAAACGAAACAAAAACATAAAAACATTAAAAATACAAGCATTACGGTAAAGCACGATTGTGGGGCATAGCTAAAGGGAAGGGCAAGTGTGTGCTGGACTAACGAGAATGCAAATTTGCATTTGTATCTGAATGTTCATGCACCAGAATAATTTCGCTTTTCTCATTAACTTAAAAACATTTTTAAACGTTTTCCATTCCATCTTCCAACCATCCTGTCTGTGCGCGGATCTTTCGTTGGTTGTTGATGTTTTACTCTCAATAAACTGCGTCGGCTAGCGCTACATGAACAAACCAAACCAAAGGAATGAGAGCAACATACTGCTTTTTGGTTTTATTTCTGTTTTGCATCTATGTTTAAAAATATTACGGAAGAACTGGTAATTTCTGCTTCTCTAAATAACTATTCTATAACATTCTGTAATATTACAGTTACAAGTAATTTGCAGTTAATTGTGCAAAGAATAAGTTAAGATATAAAATGTTTGTTTAAGTTTACGTTTAATGGAAATGTAAATTGAAACATTTATTAGAGATAATTACACCCCTCTCAAACCTGTGCTAGGGTATGAGTTGGGACTAATGATCATATTATATGTAATAAGAGATTTATTTTATTTTCTTATTATTTGTACAGAGCTATCCGACAAGTCTGAATAAGGTAAATTGGGATACGTTAATTTAATATAAAATGCCTTAAACGTGAACAGGGTACTGAGAGCTATAAGCGGAAAAAATCTGAAGCAACTGCATTAACTAAGCTATTCTATCAAATCTTTACTGTTGTAATGGTCACCAGATGTTACTCACATATTCAACTCTAGGCAAAACTATTGTACACTACAATGAATAAACAAAATGGATCTTTAATTTTTTGGAAGCACGTGTAGCAAACCCTAAGGAACGCTGAACTTTGGATGGTCTTTGGTGACTAGAGTTTCATGATAGCTCCGAGGAGATCATTTGGTGTCTAAAATAACAGTTAGATTTTGAAATTAATACGTAAGAAGACAAGACAAGAGAATGTAACAGGTGATTTTTTTAAGAGTGAACAAAATGTAGCTTTGTTCACTCGTAAAAAAATCACCTGTTACATTCTCTTCAGCACTCATTTTTATTTGTATTCTTGCAGTTGATGCCGCATTAGATTCTAAGGCATTCTGAAGTCGTATGCAATCTCTTCCCTTGTTTGAAAGATCCTTCTTCGTGTTTGGCATAACGGTCTATTTAACGACTTACGAGACTTATTATACTACGTAGTTGGATATTCAGTCCTCACTGCGAGGGAACTATCTGGATGGGATTCGAACCTGCGGCCTTGCTATTTGGAAATCGGCGCCGCTGTTGCCTCGGCCACTGGTTCACCCCTGAATGGCTAAGTCATGTTTTGAATTGTTTCGTTAAATGCTCGGACTGCTAGGACTTCAGAAAGAACACTTCAGTTTTACTTTATTTCTGATAACAGAATAATCAATGCTTCTTAAGGAAGAAACGGTCTAGATGTTATTTTGTACCGGTTTTTTTCTGTGAAAGATCAGAACTGTTATTATTGTACAACTGGTCGGCGATATAAATAAATTTAAAAGGCTACCACTGTACTGAATCAGGTGATGTTAATGTATACCTTAATAAAAGGATGAAACTTTAAATTATATGATTTACATGGAATAAATATTTAATGAATATTGTTTATTTTCCTAGCACATGTTCATGCACAATTTCTAAAGTCTATTACACACAAAATCGCTCTTAAACAACTGTCTGCCTTATGCAAACCTATCGGATATGGATGCATCTAACTGCATCGTGCACTCAACCGCATAAACAACAGAAAAAAAACAAGTTTTTTCCTTCTCTCAGTATCACGTTGGAATACTTTTTTTTCTCAAACTAAAACTTGCATCTCCGCTTATCGTGAAACTCAAATCAGCTGACCAGCTTTTTCACTCCATACTGTGATGTTCCTAGATTAATGAGCGAACTGCAACATTCGCTATTATGGTTCTATTAATTGCTTGCTGATGTCTACCATCAGAGATATAAATATTTCCTTCTAAGACACGTGAAGAATTTCCTCCAATCAGTCCATCGCTACCTTACCAATTTGAGTAGGCTGATTACGATGGTACGATGCACTCCAATGGTCAACAAAACTTGTTTTTCAAAACAGGGCTCCGAGCAAGCATCCCTTTTTTTTGGGAAGAAGAAAATATTGAAACGGCGGAAGGATATTCGGTACGGTTTTCATCTTAATGCTTGCTCGCGACATCGCGACGCTTGAAACTTTTTTCCTAACAACCGTCATCCTCTATCGAAACGAAGGATCGTGTGAACAATTGGTTTCCTCACTCACGCTCACGGTTACATCAGGATCATCGGGATTGAGCTTCCCACTTTGAGACGCAAATAGAAAAAAAAGAGCGTAACCTGATATCCGGTTACCTCGTTCTAGAATTACACACGAGCTGGTTGCACACATTTGAATAATACGACCCCTTTTTTCGCGTTTGTTCGCGTACGCGCGAGAAGGGGGAAACTGCACGCATGTGCCCATCCGCATGTGAAGGAATGTTCAAAGGATTCAGCCAAGCACGACTAAAGCAAGACGAGTTCGTCCTGTCTGCGAAGCCTTACGCTTGCGCGACCAGTTCGTATCCTTGCGCAACTTCTGAAGTATAAATCCCGCACACACATACAAAACCAGGTTTCTGAGGGCGTCCTCGGCATCGGGTGTCCAGTTACCCCCTCCAGGTGTACGATGATCGCCTTTGCCAAGGAGGCCACCGAACCGCGAGCCGATCTTTCGCTGGGCGCGCGGATGTGCACTGGTTTCGTAGGAATTCCCCCAAGAAGAAAAAAGCAGGGACATGGAAGGCTCTCAGCAGCTTCCTGCCCGGCCGTCAAACACGAACAATGCAAGCCAGTGACGCTAATTGGCGCGTCCTAGATTTCCGGACCCAAATTATGCAATTAAACGTTCCGTCCGTCCGTGGAGACGGTGAGAGCAGGGTGCTTGGCCCGAGACAGCTGCACTTTTATGCACGCTTGTGCGAGCGCTCGAACATTCCGGCGCTTCCGGTGTGCATCGGTTGCTCTCGCGATGCAACCTATTTCGCCGAGTTGGGGGAAATGAACCGAAATGTCAGAAACTGGTCAAAATGTCAAAACAATTTTCCTCTCTTTTCCTTGCTTGCTTTCTACGCTTGGCTTTGCCCTAGTTCGTCGGTCATGGAACCGACTTTCTCCGCGAAAAGGTATTCGGTTGGGCGCTCTTGAAGAGTTTGAACTTCATTAGGTCCGAAACGGTTTAGATTAACTGTGTTACATGGGAAACTGAATCCATTTTAACGTGCAAGTTCTGTAGTACGTTCTATTATATTGCCCCTCTGACCGAAGGTCTACCAAGTGAGGTTAGTGGATATCGGAAAATACTTGGCAGAACTAGTTGTTTAAATGGTTGTTTTTTATATAAACGAAAAATTTTCCCATCGTAAGAGAAAACTTTACATCAGTATCTGAATTTACCGTTGCAGAGAGAAAATGCAACAAGATTTGTGCAGGGGCAATAAATAATCGACAAACTCCGCGCGGGATGGTTAGCGGACGGTACGGTTATTAATAAATTATCGCTTTCACTGTGAAGCGAGCATCTGTTGAAAGGCTTTTCGGGGGAATTTCCTGGCTCTTTAAAGGAAATCATGAGTAAGAGCGCCTGGGGGGTGCAGGCAAAGAACGCTCATTCCGTTTCATCAGCTAATTGAAATTTAAATTTCACACACTTTGAGACAATTTTCTTTGGTTGCACCACGGTAGCGCACAATAATCGTTTCCGAGAATGTAAATCGATTACTTTATCGTTAAGCACCCCGATGCCGGCAGTGTCCTTGGCGGGGGAAAAGATTTAGTGCAGTTAGTTATCCCTTTTCTGCTTCTTCTCTCGTGTGGTTTATGATTCTTTCGATATATATTTTTTAAGTTTCTTGCGTTGTTTGTCCTTCAGATTCACCTATTCGGCCGCTTTTCGCAGCGTGTTCCAGCTTTCGTGATAGTTTCACCCTGGGATGGGCCCGGGAGACGATTTATGGATGGGTAAGTTTCGCTCATAATTCACCACACATAAAAAGGGCGCACGGTCTTTGCGTAGGGCTTTGTTTGTTTAGTTCATCGTTTGGTGTTTTTTTTTTGCTTTTTCGTGCAAGCCAACGTGTGTACGCTTGCCCTGGCGCGTCTTCCTGCGACACGATCGCGCTTTTCGCCGCAAGGGTCTTTTATTTATGGTTCCAGTTTAGTCCAAGATGTGCCTCACGCGACGCGAAAGAAAATGACTTTCCTATTGGGTGTCCCTCTCATCGCCAGATCACTAAAAACAATAACGGCTTCTAAGGTGGCTGCCATACCATTGCTGTTTACGAGAACCAATGCATTTTATGTATGTGTGTGTGGATTGCTAAAAAGGATAGTTGTTTTTTTTGGCATCCTTGGCATACGATGTCTTTAAGAAGCGATTAAAACGACAGTGGTGTGGAAATAAATTAATTTCACCCTTTCTCCTGACTGTTTATATACAGTAAAGAATAAATAAATTACAAGCTCTTGAGTTGACACAAACGCATTTTCTATGGCAGTTACGGTTTGTTTATAGATCTTACAAATCATGCAAATTTACATGACTACAAAGTGGCCATTTCCAACAAGCTCGGCTTATTTCTTTCGGAAAAAATGATGTAAATAATATTGTCGTAAAATCATTTCATAATTAATATTTACTATATGTAAGTTTATTTATCCATTTTTGAAAAAACAGCTTTGATGATATTGCTTAAAAATAATAAAAATAATTATAAATAAGGCAATAATAGACACGATTTACTATTCATGGGAAATTACTTATTCATTGTTTTTTTTGCGAATAAACTTTATGAATTTAACAGTTTTTTTTAGCCTAAATGTTTGTGAACTGTGAACTTTGATAACAAACTACATTTCTAACTATTGTATAAGTACACATTTCTCCGATATCATCGCTTTAATGGCTCGTGTATAACTTTCCCATATCCGGTCATTCTCTTCTAATCACTGACATAATGTTTTCCGACAATCGATTTGTGGCCGACAGCCGGAAGCAGTGCCCATTTCCTGGTGCTCTGTTTCCTTCATCTCCCTGTTTGTTCATCAAGATCATCAGTTGGCAAGGCATTACGAATCGTATGAAATTATCTGCAAGATTTCCATTTTAGGCTACAAATCGATGAGATAACATGAATTGAAGCAAAAAAAAGAATTAATCTTTATGAGCTTAGCTAGAAGCGTTAATAAGTAATTTTATTTAAAGTTATGTATAGCACCGTACAGATAAATTTGTAAAGTAATTTGTAATGTTGGAGGACACCAATGTTCCCCTGAGGAATCATGCTCCGGATTTCTTCTTCTTAATGACGCATTCCTCACTTAGTTGTGCATCGCATTCCTGTACCGGTCAACAATTTAATCTTGCTTGTCCTCATGTTACCCGCCTGCTGTAATCTCGGCAGATGATAAATTACCGTCAAAGTGATAAATTTACTTTCACACCACAACTGCCCCCATCATCACCATTACGATGCACAACACGAAGCTGATGGATAAGGAAACGCGGGATGTGTCACCAGTCCGATGCGTCCTCATATTGGCGGCCGACGACTAAGATGTGGTTGATTTGTTCCAGCGACGGTGTGCCCCTCTATTCGCTTCGTCCGTCATCGATCAGTGCGAAGCGAGGATGGTGGCGATCATTAATTAATTCTTTCAGGTGTGAACGACCACAACGACGAATGGTTGCGCAGCTGCAGTGCGCACTGGAGTTGTGGGTTGTGTACTGAGAGGGAAAAAAATAACTCGTGGTAACGTCCCTACATGATCGAGAATTAATAATTCCGTTTCGTTTTGTTGCACCGAAAGAAGTTATTTGACGCACAGTGTAATGAAAAAAAAAATGAAGCAAAGGCTTAAAAGAATATTTCTGTGATGTGATGCCAACGATTCATACTCCATCTATCTTTTGCTCGCGTATGCTTTTTGAGCGATGAGCGATGAGTGAAGATTAACTATCGGAAAGCCTCAAACAGATCCCGCAATGACATACGCTCACTAAAGCCGCCATCGACACCATCAACCAATGCAAAATTGAGAAGACGAAGAAGTTTCTGTTCTCGATGACGCACACTATGGGCTGTGTATTATTGCAATTATTTTCCTTCTCATATATGATGCTTTATGCTTTATGATGGACTTTTTAAAACATGTATAACATGTAACTTAAAATATCAGTTTTTGGTTGGATTTTTGGTTTTTGAAACGGTACGTATACGCTTGTTGTTTTTTTTTGTTAACAGTTTTCTTGTACCCCGCATTTCTGTGTTCTTCGCGCAAACGGTTAAGCTTCCTGTTTTGGCGGGTGTGATCTGTTTTCGTGAAATTCCATCACCAGCGCTCGAGGGAAACGAAAACATGGTGTGTTCATTTAATGTAGTGCACTCCTACTCCTCCTTCTCGCCATGCATACAGCCTCCGACACGATCGTGGAAGGAATGCCTCACCATGTTATGATCTACGATCGTGTCCAACTTCAAAACGCGCTAAATCGCGCTAAGTTCCCTTAACGCGTCAAGATCTCTCTTTTTCTTTAATCTCTCACTTTGCTTGCTCCGTCCGACGAACGGAGTTCGTTGTGATGATTAATCAGATACGCCAGAACTAATTCGAACAAATTACCGACCGTATGGACCATCAACGACCGTAGTTCGGAAGGTCGGGCGGTTCGAGGATGGCGGTACCGCAATCGGTTATGGACTGATTTTTCGGTTCAACCGAGTGCCGATGGGTTTTTTTTTTTTGAATTACCTGCTATCGACCGGTGGCCCCATACGATCCAATTCAAATGAGCCACCCGGAACCGGTTTCGATTGATAAGGGAAATCTCGTTTCGATTTCGGTACAAAATTAGCTTTGGCCAATTTGAGACGTCGACCGTCGATCGGCCGGGAACGGTATCTGGTGAACCCGAAAATGCGACCTTATCTAATCCGCTAACACTTCAATCGGATCGGCGGATAACGGATAGCCTATCGACTGGCCAGGGTCCTGTCGGTAATTATCGCAACATCAAACGGATAGAGCGATCGATAATCTAAACAAGTATGGCTCTACCCGGAACGTCCATAGATGAGCAAAAAATATATCGACAGTATTGAATGCTATTTTGTGAAACAAAACTACCATTTCAGAAGAAGTAAGAATTAAATTGACAATTATTAAATATCTGTTCTTGTCTTCCTATCCGACATAATTTTTACACCAATACCAAAGTGATTTATCTGCAAATCATGCCCGATACATTAAGAAATGATACGAATCTGTTTGAAATCCAAAGCTGGATAAATCGTACGCATTTTCATCGCACGGAATATGGCAAAAGTGATATTGCCTAGACAGCGTGTCTGTGATGATGGAGTACAGCCCCATGAGAAAAAGAAGAATGTTCATATTTCTGAGACATATTATTTGTCGGACAAAGATATGAGCCTACGCTTATTTTACTACGTACTATGTTGAGCTTCAAGCATAGATTAGATCTAGAGTGTGAACAAAACCTCATCCCTCAACATCCACAAAACTTTACTCACAGCTTACAGCTTCTTCAAACAGTCATCCCTAGAGACCTCTGGACCCCGGATCCTCCAATACACCTCTCCCAGCGTTTTTCCCTTCCTCCCGAACGCCTTCGTGCTGATGCCGCAGATTTTGGGTCAGCCCGGTTATCGATAGAGTTGTCGGGAACACGAACGTTATAGATGAGAGCAACATTAGGCGGAAATTTGATGGGTTAATTTACGTTATTTATTATTTCATGAAATGCCGTTCCACTCCCGCGAGGGCAAAGGTAGCGCTGGTGCTGCTGTTGGGTTCGAATTTTTCATTCCGAAGTCCGAGCCTCCATCCCGTTTTGGGACGTTTAGGGAAGATTTTTTTGTGTAAACCTTTCAATGTTTACCTTCCTTGCTAGGTTTTCTGTTTTTTTTCTCATTCCCTTGCTTGCACGTTCGCACCAAGCACCAAGCACTGAGATGCATGGTAATCTTTTTTTTTCCAAAATTCGAAGAAGGCGTACAGAGTAAACTAAAAGAAAAATTAGCCCATTACCACTGGTACCAGAACGTCTGGGCTGATTACGACGGAATTCGAAATAATCGTTTAATGATCAAGGTTCCATTGCTTCGCTCGTCCGCCTTATTTAGGAAGCCAAATGAAGATCTTTCCTCGGAATCCAATCACCGAAATGATGACGTTGCAATGGAATGTTAAACTCCAAGCTGCCGAAACTGAGAGACTAGTAATGAAGCAATATTTAGGTTAGTATGGTCTGTCCAGGTAAAATGTAGAGCAATGTACGTGTTGGACAGGGAGCTCGCCCGGAAAATGTACGCTTAAAAGATGAAATGAAGATAAATTCAATTTTAAAACAAACGATGGCACAAGGGCATCAGGGTACGAAACAGAACAATGGGCAGCATCGAGGCCGTCACCAGTCCTCACCTTTCAGCATCTCACCCGTGCGTATCCAGGCTGGCAAGTTTTCCACTTGACATATGTCACACAAATACGCGCACGCGAACGCCTTGTTCTATTTTCCTTCCGGAGCTTGCATTCTTCAAGAAGAGACACACATATAGCATTCCGGTCCTGCTCTTGCCCGAGGCTATCCTTTCCAATGGTCTTCCGTTGCGCTGTTCTACCCCGGCTAGGCGATACTGCGAGACTTAGGAGCGAATAAACTCGACTGTCTAAGCTTGTGGAGAGTGGTCCATTTAGGACACGAGTCTAGCTAACCCCTAGGACAGTACAGCAAACCAACAGGAGACTACAAAGCATCGGTCTTGGTCGACTCATCGCTATCGGCAGCATCGGTACTACTTCTTAACGCGTGCTCTGCTTCCACCTGTGCCGCCGCTTTCTGCACCACTTAACATTCGTCCAGCAACCGTCCTCCCCCAAGTGGGATGGGTGGATGCTACTCTAGTAGCACACACGCTTGGGAAACAACTCCGCACGGGACAAGTTTGGGTGTGCATCAAGAGCGCTTTTTGTGTGATAGTGTTTTGCCAGTAGCACGCCGCCTATGCAGTAAGGTGAGTGTTCTTTCAACACCTTCCTTTCCACTGGGTCGAGCACAAAGGCAAACGTTTTCTAGACAACTAGGCCCTTGGGGAAGTGAAAAACATGTAGCAAAAGTATTAGCTGCTATTCTTGTTGCAAAACGTTGCCACTGACGACCAATTTCGTGCTAGTGTCGTACTATTGGTAGCTTGCAATCCGGTGCACTCGAGTGAACATCAAACAGATTTTTAAATGGTCTTTTTATTATGTTTTTATATTTAAAAATAGCAATGGTTAGGCTCGTAGAAGTATTATATCGTATCTAGCCGAGGTTAGGCTGATGATATGCATCTGTTTAGTAATATATTGTTTCACTGAATGCTTTAAAAGGATATTATAATTATGGTGAAAATAACTATTTGTAGAATCTGTAGAAAAAGATAGATTGTAATTAACCAATCAAAGTATTAGATTTCTGTAGTGTCCACCCAGGGTCAAGCATATCACACGAATATTAAAACATTAATAACAATAATCAATGTTTAGCTGCTAATTACGCTGACCCGTATTACTTAAGGCTAAAAAGAGTCCTGTATGACTTTTATTCGTTCAATATTCCTTAGAAATTCGGGAGGAAAGAATGCATATACTGTTGAGTATGATAGAATTTTTATAGTAAGGAAACAATTTCATAATACTTTAAGGAAACGTGCACAAATACAATCCATGATGGAAATTCGTTCAAGGTTGTAATGTTACTCAGAAGAACACCAATACTACATCGTTTTGTAACAACTCATTTGTAATAGTGAAAAATGGAATTTGTGAAAAAAAGTTGAATAATATCTGTAACGAAATGATTATGTAAACCATGCAAAAGCCTTCGGCTGTTTCTTGAACATCACTCCCCGGTCCAATACGTTGATTCTTAAACTTTAAACGGCACAGTGTTGTAGGTTGTAGCTTGTAATGTGCCTCTACTCCCTGGCACGGAATCCAACACGGAAACAAAAGAATGTACCATGCTCTCAAAGCATAGGTTTGGGAGGGGACCTTCTCCCTTTGGCCAGGGAATGTATTCAACATTTCGCTGGTCAACATAATCTAATTAGATTGGTTAGTTTAATTTTACCCTCCCACGTTTCTTCATTACCACCGTTCAAAAGCTGGCTGCCCATTCGGAAACAGACGGTAGCAAGCAAATGAGAAATGCCGTCGGCAAAACACTTTTCCCAGTCTCTGCCTGTACCATTTGGCGCTGTTGCGCACTACGAGCAGTTGGGACATGGTACGTCTTTGGGGACATGGTTTGGCTATAGGGCTTTCGGTGATGGGCAGTAATTTTCAGCAACATTTTACACAATCTTAGGTGCACGTCGGATAAATCATTGTTGGACATAAACCAGTGCCCCTAGGAGAACACGGCTGCCCATTTGTTTGTCTAAAAATGCCCTGCTAAACAACGTAAAAGAATACTTTAAGAACTACCTGGGGAAGTGGTACCGGGTTGGGGAGGTCAGTTAAAGTACTATCACATAGTGGACGATTGTTATTGAAATTCTCTTGTACATCCACATGCTTTGAGAGTTAAAGCGACGAACCTTCTTCGGAAAAAAATCGGTTAGAGAACTACGACCAGGAACTCCTTATTGCATCCACTTTTGACGACTTGAAGTAGCATCAGATAAAAGCGCCACGATGAAGATAAACAGTCAATCGGGGCTCGGATCGGAAGGGGGTACAATCCATCGATAGCGATGGCAAAAGTAAACCACGCTTTCAACCGCTCAATACTCACGAGCTGGAATTGAGGTGGAAACGCCGAACTGTGTGTATGTTTTTTTCACTCCAGACTCCAGCATGGTGGTTACAGGAAGTCAATGAAACTTCTGTAGAATATTAGTTCCAGTGATTCTGGTAGCCGTAGAGCAGTACGTTCGACGCACACTTCCTTGGTTGCGTCTCGATAAATGTGAAACAGGAAACGGGACGCATCCGCAATGATGGTGGCACTCACTAGTACCGATGTCTCAGCATCCAACTTCCGAGGGTTCCGGTTTCTGTTTGAGTTTTTTTTTTTTAATTTTCGTACTTGATGGCTTGGAAAAAGACTGCCTGGGAAGAGGTTACAAAATCAGCTGTGAAATAAGCTAAATTTACACTACCAACAAAAACATGCCTTGAAAATGCTGGAAGAAATGATTGAAGAATACGTTATACGCTTAGTAAAAACAAAACTTTTACCTATGTCGCTTAATGTTCTTGCAAGTTTTGTTTTGATTTTTATTCTATTATTACTGTGTTTTTAGAATATTCGTTACTATATCTCTCTGTTTTATTTTATTTTTTTTTCACTTTTTATTGTTTATGCTTCTATTCACCTTGTGTGGATGGATTTTAAGTTCATTTGTTAGAGAAAATGCTCATGTATGTCTGGTGATTAGAAAAAAAACGATTATCCAACACTGGTCCTGAACAAACTTCGTACAATATCATACCCTCCTTTGCCCGTTCACCACGCTCACTTGAGCCAAGGAGTAGGCACATCTAGCAAGGGCAACAAGAGGATGGCATAAAAAACAACGCTTATATCAAAGCGGAATAAATCGCGCAACGCGTTGTAGAAATGTCCGTGCAGGGATAGGAAATCTAGAGCGAAGAACCCATCCCGACGGCGGGGCCTTAACACCGGTCGGTACCAAATACTTGAACACCTGGATCCGATGGCAAGATGTGGACGCCTTTGTTCTGTACAGCTCTTGAAGGGATTCTTCTCCCTGTTTTGCGTCTCAACTACCCACCCCTGCTTCTTGTGCCTTGCTGCGGCTAAAATGATCGCCTAGTAGGACCTTGGTTTAGAGCTGCGCTTAGGCGACATTTGAAAACGGGAACTCTGTTCAACATTCCGTCCCATTCTTTCTCGCTGGGCACGAGCTGCTTTCAATCCGAGCTGATGTCCTTCCAAAGGTGTCTGCCTGCTTCTGGACTTCTCAGAGCCTTAGTTCTTTATTTTTCTATCCCATTTTACTCCCTTTAAGTTTAATTATCCACGCGTTTCAGCATCGCTTTTTATGCTACGCTTGCTAAAAGTCAGGTCGTTATTTTCCCGAAACGAGGTCTCCCTTTTTTCGCCGTCACTTTAATCCTTATCTGCCTCCGCACACCGTCGATGAAAAGCTGAAGAAGTTTTTCGGAACGAAAATCCGGCCTCTGATGCTTGGCCATACTCAAAAATCGATACTCACTCAAAACACAGATTGCGATATATTCCCAAGCGCTCGGGAATATTTTTGTCCATCAGGACACGCTTCAAAATATTTGACATTTTCAATCAGTCCTTCCCGTCGTTCCACTCGTTACCCCTCACCGCCGCGCACACCCTTACAGAACGCTGGCTCTCACCGTTGGATACATTTGCAAACTAAATACGTTGGTTTATTTATTTTGCTGCGCTTGGTAGTAAAAGTGTCCACCCCATTTAGTGTTACTACACAAGTTCAACGAGTCTGTGAGTGAAGTTTAATTTGCATCGCACCATTTTTATGCCACCTTGCCTTCCACCCGAGCGCACCTTCCACCAAGCTTCCACGGTCGGTATTTGGAAAACAATATTTCGCGACAGTGCTTTCGGGAGGGGATAGGTGAAAACTCTTGCCCATGCTGGAAAATCCGACCGGTAGTCGAAAATTACATTTTCACAACTGATGATGATGAAACGACATTTTGTTTCAACCTATAACCCCCTTTTCCCCATCCCCAATCAACCCATAGATCCATCAGTCTATCTTTTCTTTCCCCTTCCTGTTGTAACTACCTCTCATCATCCAATGGCCATTGCTGTGGAGTGCTGGAAAACATGTTGCTGCTGGGAAAACGAACGGCATACCTTTCACCTACACCGATAGAATGGTGTGGAAAATCCATACGTCTCCACCAACACAATCATGGTCGGCAACAACGGCAAAGTGAGGAGATATTTTGGGGATGTCCTCCCTTCGGTCGGGATTGCAATGGTGTTTGTGAACCCTTGCGTTTACATGTTCGGCAACATCGAGAGGGACAGAATCTTTTCCACGCAGAAGCCAACCCGAGTGCGGACACGGATTTGTCCCGCTTCCAAGACTGCAAGACAGTGGGTTGGTATGGTTTTTCTCTCTTTCTATTCATAGCACACCGACGTACGCTAGTCCAGTGGCATACGCAAGCACAACAGCACCAACAAGGACAGCTGAATTTAATTTAAGTATTTTAGCGATTGCGCAGTTACGTTGCCATAATTTTACCCTTCGACCTTTTTTTTGCCGTATTCCTTCCCTACTGCTTTTTGTCACGTTTGCGAAGGGAAAAACTACGCCGTAGCGTAATTGGAAGAGATCTTTGCTATTTTCCGTTCGTTTCACGTTCCGACGGTTCGCTGCTGTCGTGCTTAGTGACGTAATGTCTGCCATTGCTTAATGCTAGGAATCTCAACGATGCTAGAACGGAAACGGTACTTTTAACAACAAAATATTTCTGCTATGTGGTACTGTGAACAATCGTGTTTCAATTTATACAACTGTGTAGGTTGGTTTTTCTAAATTTTAAAATTAAACTGCTCTTTGTAATACACATGAATTTCGTAATTGACAAGAATCATTGAAACTTTCTACGGATTTTAAATCGAAATAGTAACATTAAAGGATATTAATTTTCCTTTTATACAAACTTCGTGGACCAGTTCATCGAGGTGCATTTGCAAAAAACATACACCCAGAAAACAAATGACTTCATGGCACATGAAACCTGTTACTTATTCACATGCATGATTGTTCCAATTTTATTTCAATTCCCTCATAAAATGTGTTGTGCTTGCGTGGCAAGGTCACCAGTTGCCAGACGAACGGCGAACAATGGCATACCGGGTAATCCTGCATCCTGCGACGGCTCAAGGGAATGAATAACGTGCGCATGACGAGCAGGGATCGAGGTAACAGCATTAGCAGCAGCAGCACCAGCATAGAAAGTTGTTTTAAAGTCAAAGCTTTTATTGTCCTGTTAAGTGGCTCGTTGGCAGCAGCAATTCAGTTTAAACACTATTCATTACTGCCCTTGCTATTTCTTGCAAGCCACCAGCTCCCGTTTTCTATGATTATACCGTGCTCTTTCGCACTGGTGCGATCGTTTTGATACATTCCAACACACTCACACACGCACGCACCAGACGGGGCGCAATGATGCAAAAGCACGTGAATTATCCTAAGTGACGAAATGGGGAGCACGAAACATGCTCGCACACCCCAACACACAAACACAGTACATCATGAAAAACATTGGGGGCTCAACAACGAAAATGAAGGAAAGAGTCTCACTCAAACACATGCACACAGTGGCTGCATTTGAAAGAGGAAAACAAACCCACCATCCTGACCGGCACCTCCAGCATTTCCACCACCGTGGTCCTTATCATTGTCCTACGCTAACTTCTCCTTGCCACCTCCCCTCCCGCTGACACGTTGAAAGGGCAGACAGTGGCGGAACGGAACAATGCGCACACAGGAGTGAAAGGCGAGGAGAGGTTTATCGACGCTAATTCCATTGTTGCATCATTCCGCTATTGATGCCAAGGACGAGTGCCAGTTTATTGACCCACCAACCGGATCCTTTCGGTCGCCGTTCCGCCGGCCAGCATTGGAGTTCATTGAACGTGTAGATGAGAGAAGGGGGTTATGTTGGATGTGGAGCTCGGGAGTTCGGTGAGGGTAGATGATCGAAGGGAAGGGGACGCGAGAAATGTGGGTGTCTGGTGCCGACGGAAAGGATCGGAACAACAATAATGGCCGCCTGACCGACCGAATGCGGCACTGCTTCTGACGCCGCTTTCAACTGGACAAAGTGCCGGCATAAGTGAAAGTTTTCAACTGAAAAGTTGCAAAGCATCACACCACCACCCTCTCCTTTGCCTTTGTACAGGAAGAAATCAATGTCGAATGGAATGAATCCACAGTTGATGGGAGCGTGTGTGGAGAGAAGGAGGGGACAATATGCTGCAGGAGGGAATGGGTGGTTGCTGAGAGTGCTTATGGCAAGCGATAAAAAAGGCTGATAAACGGGCACACGATTGTTGCAAATTTTCGCAATCGTTTCCTTTTCACTTCGTTTTGTTGCATGCTGGCAGGACATGGCCGTGCGCGCACGTAGCAAGTGCCCTTTTGTTGGGCGATAAACTTTTGCTGGGAATCGATAAATTTAAATTTCTTGATATTTTGCATCGCATATGCACAGAGGAACTAATGGGGCATTTCAAACTGCACAATGTTGTAGATCGGCCGGGCATATGCTGCGTATGAAATTGCGAACCTTTCAGCAATTTATAAGACTTTAATAGAATTTTAATAATGAAAGAATAAATAACTCATGTGTGTGATTGGTTTTGCTTATTTAATTGTCATTGAGTCCATTCGAGGAGATCTTTTAACTAAACAAAGGTAGACAAAAATGGTAGATTATAAACCAGCTACTAATCCTCATGGCCATAAATACTGTTACATATTAATGTACTTTCCAATATTCCAATAATGTCGACGATACTTTAGATAAAAGTTTGCGGGTAAAAGCAACAATAACTTAGATTCAGATTAGTTTTCGATTTTTGTTTGATCTCAGGGGGGTTATTACTAAAAACATTTGGTACGAAATAATCTTAAACGTAAAGACAAAAGCTGCTTCATGTGTGCTTCTGATTGTTCTTAATTTTTTCCGGATCCAAACATTAAAGTTATCACGAACAAACGCCATTATATCTAGAACGGCTGCGCCAAACCTACATTCATCATGCAGCTAATCATCAAGAGCATCTGGTCTGTCTTCTACATTCCCCAAACATCTTCACCCCGTACTCCGACGCATTACATTCCCGTGCAAAGATACACAACTTGCTTCCTTTGCGCATCAAACGTCAGCTTGGAAGCGCACTGACACAATAGACACATACATACACACATATCTACTCAGACGTGCTTCTGTACGCAGCGGGACTTCTAGAAGTGCTCGCGTCTTGTGATAGCCACTGACAAAACCAAACGCACAGCAGCTAACAGCGGTGGGCCACCGTTGTCTAGTGTGATTAGTTTTCCGGCCATAACAATGCCGCGGATGCCAGTTGGTGCAGGAATCAGAACTCCTCTTGGAAGATACTGCTCCTGGAGCAACGTTTGCGCCAAGCTGAAAGAAAAGAAGGGCAGAACGTTGGCGACCTAGTTCGAACACCCGCAGTGTTGTTTGGATCAAAAGGATCGCCGTGCCTTGTGGAAGGGTTCATCGAAAAGGGATGGTGAGTCCCTTCTTACGGTTTTTTTTATGTGTTTAGTTGTTGTTTCCGCAGAGTTCCGTGAATTCTCTGGTAGGAGTAGAACAACATGATGAATAGCACAGTAGTAGCTGTCATTCATCGCCCTGTCAGTAATTTAAACTCAAACACTGTTAAAATGGGAATTAGACAGATTAGATGGTAAACGGAGCTTCACAGCATTAGACTAAATTGTGGGAGTTAATGCTTAAACTATCGGGTTACCGTGTGTAGTGTATATTGTGTCCAATGTTTTGTGAATGTTAAAGCTTCAACAATTCATTCCGTTTAGGCGCTTGCAAGAGTAAAGCGGAGCTCATTGTCAGGAACTGAAGTGAAAGCATTAATATATTGCAATCCTAGAATTCGCTTCAATTTCCCATCTCATTTGACAAATGCCACGCATGGAGTGTGTGACATTCCTCGATTAGGAATGTAAATTATGCGACCGAGCTACCCGAAAATAGTCCACGCAACGATACACGGTTTCATGATCACTCAAGGAATTTACCACTTCGCCAAAGTGCCCTTTACCTTTACCCCGTCAATATCCGTTGAACCTGGTAGCTATTGATGTGAGAAGAATTTCGGTAATCAGGACGAAACTCATAGGCACCAGTAGGGCACAAAAATTGCATAATTTCCTTTAACAAGGGACTTTAATCATGCTGTCACCGGAAATGATGATGGCCACCCCGTGGGCTAGTTTCCTGTCATGTGCTGTCCAACGTGCGTAGGAATTTAGAAAAGGAATTTTCTTCTT
>KI422752.1:0-25684 GCA_000473375.1 Anopheles culicifacies
AAAAAAAAAACTGCCTGCAAAAGACGGTTATGGTAGTGAGCCCTCGGCGGGCTCGAGGAGTCGGATTGCTTGGCGGAGAGACAATGCTCATTAGAACCAACCATAACCCAAAACGAAGAGGAACCGACCGGTAACGGTGCTGCTACGCCACAAAAAAGGAATACGCTTTCTGTTGTGTTTGAAGTGAAACACTTATGTCATGTTGGGAAAAGAATAGAAAGGAAATTGCTGTGCAATCCCCTAGAGTAACGAGGGTACGATTAAAATGGAAAGCTTGCTTTAAAATATCATTTCTTTACAAATAAACAATTCTTTAAGGAATCCAGTCACACTGAGCTCAATAAAACTAGAATTTTTAATTATTTTTTTAATGTTAACACACTGTGTTCTGAAATAGTACAATATTACGATTGAAGGAATATTTTTACGATCGTCACTTGAAACATTATGATATGTGGAAAACTTGAAATAGTTGGCGATCAGATCCGTATCTTGACCAGTCCGTTCAATCCCTTTTTCTTCCAAACGAATGCCCCAATATGGAGACGTTGTTCTGCACTTGCTATGATTCCAGAGTGTATCTATACCTCCCTAACCAGAAGAATGTAATTCCTGTGCCATTTGGCATTCGGTACGGAATGGAAAAAAAAATACCGGACCCTGTAAATAGTTGCAGTCTGCGTATATCCGTAACTAGCATCGGACGACGCACCTTTAACGTGCACTGGCGACGAATATGTTGCTTGAAAATTCTTACATCTACTGTTTCGCAATAAAACCCGCTTGGTAAATTAATCCGAATGGCGGCATCGAAGTAAAAGCTTAGCCTATGGCCCGCAATGTCCAAACAGGTTGTCCGAACGCACATGCTGCTCATCCAACTGATCACTAGCAGCATCACGAGTTGATGTGTTAAGTGAAGCGATGCGTGTCTCGCTGCGTGCGGCCATCATCGGACAGCTTATTTTATACAGAAGGACACAATAATTGTGTTCGGCTCATGTTATTACAAACTACCCATCGTCATTTTTATTACTTCTCTGGGGATTGGCAGAAGACTTGAAGGTTGTCCGTGCAACAGAGCCCAATACCAATCTGGTTGATCGTTCTAGTAAGAATGCAGAACGTGGTCTTTAAAAAACCATCAAGACGAAATGTAAACTTGAATCACGCTTGTATCGATCAAGCACGGGGTTTTGAATTTGACCATATTGGTAATCGAATTAACCGCAAAAAGATGAAAATAATTGCAAAAAAGCACCATTATTGTAAAGATATACTGAAATTGGTTTTGATAACATGTTTCATCATGACAGAAGATAGATTATGATAGGTATATGCTTTCAAGTTTTACTCAATTTGCAACGAGTATCGATATAACTACTGTAAGCTTAGCGTGGTTTGATCATCAAAAGCTTAATAAATCATTTAGGTTTTATTTTCTTAAATTACAAATTCCAGATATTTTAGTACACATGATTTAAATATTTCATTATTCTACCATACAACATTATTCTGAAGTACTTCTGGGTCTCAGTCTTGGGTGCATCTTTTTTGACCCATTTTTTGTCACACTCTTGTCGAACCAACTACAGGATATTCTGCAATTATGTTTTAACGCAAATGCAAAAGTCAGCTCGTTAGTGGGCTATATTTACTCCGAGCACATCGCAACGAATGATATAAGATTTATCCGACCTCATTGATGAGTTGATTCTCCGCAAATGGAAGCAAATGAACGCGATAATCTCCAATAAAAATATAAATATCCACGAGGCAAGGGTCAATCTGCAATAGTTTGCGAATTGACATTAATTGGTAAAATCGGATTATACATTAAATGCTTAATTGCTGCAATCAAGATTATAACAAAAAATTAAAGGTTTTACTAGATAAGTTTATCTTATTTATCTACTGATATATTACGCGATTAAAAAAATATGTTTTCAAATGAAAAACGATTAAAGCAGACAAAAAACGAGAGAGAAATATAAGTATTTTAGTATGCTATTTGCGCGACTTATACCTACAGGCCTAGGGGAGAAAAAATGCAACCAAAACTAAAGTGTTGAACTGTTCCGTACCGTGACAAACGAATTCACTTGCAACTGTATCCCGACTACCGTACTTGGAGCGAAATTCTACCTTTTTTAGCACTCCAGCCACGGAATGGACTAGCATAAATCATACTTTTATGAGACCTTTTCCCGTACCAACACGGAAAACCGGTTCCTACACTTTTTGCTACCTGGCTACCCGTTCGATGTGCGTACACTATTAGAAAAAATATAGCACGAGGTAATCCATTGAGTAAACGGGGAAAACGCTTCGATGGAATTACAGAAAAAGGTCAACCAATCGAACAAATCGCTACCGTTCGAGATGGTCGGTTTTCAAGCCGCTCATTCGGCGGATAAGGTTCCCAGTGATTCCGGAAAGGTCATAAATTACTGCGTCGCTGAAGCGATTGCTTCCGCCATCTCTCTAGTGTTTCTGCACGAAAGACGCACCTCGCGTCTAGGATAACCAGCAGTGTTAAGCCCTCAAGATAGAAGCAAACGCCACGACAGTTATCCATATCGCACCACCCGCTTATGTACATGGCGAGTAAGAATCTCCCGTAAACGTCATCGAGACAATGGCAATGGTCGCACACTTCATGGACTCTGCAAATGGGCTGTGGAAATGCGAGTCGCTTATCAGACGAAACTTTGACCACAGTGCAATACCTGCCTCTACGAGCGGTACTGTGATTTTTGGCACCGACGAGGATCCGTTTGTTCTAGCTAGTCAACCGTATCCAATAATAGGCAAGGAAACACGAGCTGACAAAGTCTACCCACCACCAACGCAGGGGATTGCGGTGGACAAACGTTTAAGGCATCAACCGGTTTGGGCAGGTCGTTGGCGTTCTTGGGAAACAGTGCGTGTTCGTATCTGAAATTGGGCTATCTAAAGCCTGTATTTAAAGCATGTTGATGCTCGATGGACACACATTGGCTAAAATTTGGTTAGGTCCGTTAAGAGCTTTGACCGGTTACCGTGCTTTGACTTTGTGCGGGGCTGTAGCAAGACTGTAGAAAAAAAAGAGAACCCAACACATGTTGTGGCAGAATCTTTTGCATAATTTAAAGGAAGAACATGTGTGAAAGAGAAGCGAAAAAAGTTGATAACTAGTTTCATCCGACACCGAGAGGGTACGGAAGCGTTACTTTCCTTCGTTGTGACCATTATGCATTTGCAAACTTGTGTGGTCAACTCTCGGACAACGTAAAGTTACGTGAGGGTGCAATATTGCTATTTCGTAACTAAAACAAACAGACCATATACGGGATCACCATAGGGGTTTGCTTTTACAAATGAGTCTTTTACCCTTTGCACCAAGTATGTGGTTAATCGGAGAACGGAAGTTGTCCAGGGTATCATCAAGAAAAATTTTCATTGCGAGTGTTTCCGAATTATTCTGCAGCCAAGTATTGTCCTTAATTTAGGACAGCCCTAATGAAAAGATGAGAAAAGTTTTGACGATCCCTTATCATCTATGCTTATTAACCGCCACAACACGCGGTTGTGCAGGGTAAAGCTAAAGTTATTTTTGATTTCCTGTTTCAAATAATGAATGGATGGCCGTAATAAATATACACTCTCATTACAAGAAAAATGTTAAAACTCACAAGCTGTCAAACAATAATTTTTCATCAACATTCTTTACATGAGTAAGACCTGGTTCGATACCAGTAGCATCACTCAATCAAACCTTCCGTAGGGGAATGTTAAGAGCAAACTGGATTTTAAACACAAAAATAGCAAGATGATGATGCCATGACATGAACGAGTAGCGAACATATATGAGTAAGAGACAAATAAAGAAACCAAAGAGGGTTTGAGTCACGGACATTCGGATCGCGAGCCATCGCATGCAATAAATTCCGACTCATCCTCGATCAGGCTCATTATAAATGAGCGGCTCTTGAGTTTTTGAGATTGTCGGCTGTATGTTGTTCACGGTGAATTAGTGAAGTGAATTACGCGAAGTATTCAATCCCGTGCGAGACTTCGTGTCGCTTCCCAACCAAGAAAGATAACGATCTTTATTAGTTGACGGATAGTGCAGTCGTGTTGTCGTGTATGCTAATCTACTGCTCTTTGTTAAGGGCAATGCAAGAATAACTTCTAAAGTTTGTTACATTATTTATTTTTATGTTGAATTATGTATAACTTAACATAAGTAGAGTTTGATAAAGTTTGGAGGTTTACAACGTTATTTAAAATTAAAATTTTAATTCTACAATATTTATTCGAATAAAATATTTGATAATTGCCGTCCACTAGTTTAGGTTTTACATAGCAATAAACGCGTTTTTAGAAAAAAAAATAATAAAAAGAAATTAAGTTTATTGATACGAAATATAAAAAAATCATGGCATAAGCATCAATAAATCAATTTAGTATAAGCACTGGATGCATTTGCTTTAGACGATACTGTGATGACCTTCAACATATTAACGTGTTCTTCTATTCTATAGCTCATTCACAAGCACATGAAATATTATCACGGAACAGCAGTCCGTTTCCAACATAGAACCTGTGTACTTTCTTAACGTATTTTCATGAACGCAACCGGTCAATTATTAATGAAATCGACAAACAGCTAAAATTACGTCATAACAAGTGTCCCCTAAAGCATGTGTAAGCACGCACACGGGCATGTTCAGGCAGAGCCGTTGTTGGACATTGGGCGTCTAGTTTACTTTAGTAACTCAATAGCTAAAAGCCGCGACCTCGTGTGATCATCGTTGCAGCTGACAGCCAATCTTGCATATCAATAAATGATTCTGCCTGACTCTCTGATAAGCTCTCAGCGTACCTCAGCGTGCTATCCGTAGCTAGCCGGCTCCAGATATCCAGAACAACTTGCAAGATAATTATTCACGAGCTATGTTCCCTCTGTTTTGACGTAGCAATGAATTACGATATCATCCTTTGATGGATAACCTTCACAGAGGTGGAAGGGTACCGTTTCGAGTAATTATTTTAAACATTTAAACCTTCCAGCATTAAAATGTCGTGTACGCATTGTTGGCGAGAACACATTTTACGGAACGCAATGCCGTCGCTAGAGGCTGAATTTAACATTTATTTTCGTACCATGTTGGTAGCGTATTGAGTAATTTCTGCATCGTTCTGTCCCGGCATGCAAACTGTCCAAATGACAGTTGGTTGATGGACACGCAATCGCACTACGTGACAGTGGTTTCCCCCAACTCAGATTGACCTCCGATATCATAACTGCATGGAAACCACTACGCATATCTTGACGTTCAGCAAAAACGCGAAGGAAGAAGAAATACGGCACTATACGGGAAAGAAACTTAATTATTACACACATTAATTGTTGTCAAGCAAAGAGCCGAGAAAAGATCTTTACCTTAACATGCATTCAAACAGAAAAAAAACAAACAAGCAGCACAACAACAACAACAAAAAAAGAAACACAGAAAGTTCTCTAAGTAATATGCTCAGCAAAACTGTAGGACTAAACTCCATTAAAAATATCTATCCCGTTCAACACACGCTTGATCGAGTGTTTGAACAGCTAGGTGATTGTGGTATGTCCTCGTTCCGAAGCAAACATCACCATCACCTTGAGATGCTTCACTAGTTCAAGGGCTGCATCGTACCGTCAGGGCATCGCATGGCACCACGTAAAAGTAGCGCACGCTTTATGGGAAAAGTGTAAAAAAATGGCACTTCTTGATTGATGAATCCACAGGTGGTTTCTAGCTGATTTTGTACAATGAATCAGTTACCCAACAGATTATTCTAAGGGTGATTGATTATAAATTATTATTCATTGCAAACGTTGATTACTAGAACCGTTAGAGTCTAAATAACTGCTAATGTACACATTTGCTAGAAAATTAGCTTTACAAGAAAAAGTTAATGAAAAAAAAAATCAATTTACAACATGTTAAAGAAACTTCGTATATAATGATCGAATGGTTTATGAGGCCGATCATGTAAATGAGAAATAACTAGCAATAAATATGCATCAAATCGGTTCAAATGTTGGAATTGTGATTTTAGTAATTACATTTGTACAGTTACCGTTACTGTGTATTTGATTCGTACTTGGATGAACCAATGTTTGTGAAAAAGTTTGTTGAACTTTTACCATCCAGTTTGCTCTCTCGCAAGATGTTACTCAGTTCAAATGGGAATATATGCGCGAAACAGCAATTGGTAAATTAAAGGCAACCTATCAAAATCCATTTTTCCCTCGCGTTTAATGGGCATACGTGCGAAGAGAAGGTGCCAGAGTGTAGCGCACTTCCGTCCAATATTTCAATCTTGATTATTTCTCACTTCATTATTTTTCCGACCCGAGAATCATTTTCCACCACACCGGAAGCGGTACGGAAATCGGCCAGATTGTTTTACCCAGCTGGTGAAGTCGTTTTAACTAATCTTGACCAGATCGGTGCACTGTGCTTATTGAAATGAAAGCAAGCATTGTTTCGATTCCGCAAGAACCAGAACGGAAGTATGCTGAAATAGCAAATAGTAACGAAACGACCAATCCAGTACCGATGCCAGTGGAGCAATTGTTTCCCGGTACATTGCGGAGTAAACAAAACCCCGGTGTTGTTTCGCTGCGGCCGAATAGCGAAACACACCAAAAGAAAGATAAATGAAATTATCAACATGATTATGCAACAGCATTTGGAGCTTCCGTGCAGCAGATGTTCTTTATCGCAGTATAATTGTTGTAATTAATTTTCGCGCTGCTTCGTTATTACCTGCGTACTGTGAGGTAGATTTTGAAGGAAACGGGAAAGAAGAATTAAGAGTGTTGTAAACTTAAAGAAATGCATTTAAATTAAGTTTACTTTTTAGACAACAAATCAAATGTCTTTTTTCACCCGGAAAAAACAAATTTAAACTTACGGTTCATGATTTGCAATTTTCACATTTATTGTATAATTACAAAAAACGTGTTTTAAGGTTTTATGGAGTAAATTAATGTCTTAAATAAGGTATTTGAAAAAGAAAATGAAAAGAGCTAAAGAATAATGCAAGTAATACTTATAATGAGAAGCTAATGGATAACAAACATCAATCAATGAAAGCAATCAACCCACAAACCAACACATATTAAACAAGGCTGATAATGTATTTGGATGCTATTAAAGTAAGCTCATTTGTTTGATTTAGTGAAACAGAGTGAACAAAAACAAACCAAATTAATGATGAAGCGAAAGACGAGTAAAAAAACTAAAAAGAAGGTAGAAATAGCCTGACTTCTCATACAAAAAGTGTTTTGATCCAAACTATTGGTTAGAGTATCCTCTATGGTTTTAGCTGAATGAAGTGTTGGATTTGTTCTAATACGGCCAGGCCGTCATACAAGAACAAAAAAAAAAGTGTTGGATTTGTTTTCAATGATCACTTACCCTAAATGCAAGGTAACAAGGTCTAATAGTAAGCTTAGAGATTTTAATTGCTGATCGATACCGTGGAATAACCGCCATTTATATTCTATCCGTCAATAGAAGCTTATGTTCAATAAACATTGATTCTAATACAAATGTGCCGGATTTCAATATTCACGCATTATGTAGGACGGTCATGCTACAATAGATAGTGTAGTGAAATGAAGGCTCATCATCTTCACAATAAGACTAAGCTTAGTAATGCTTAACCCAACTGCCTATTGATACCATTGTTATATAGCTATGATATTTACCTTTCTTATTGAACTATTGTGTAGGCTAGTTGGTAACGTTTCTGCTATAGTATACACGATAACCACAAACTAAAGCCTGCGGGTGAATAATGCTTTCGCATTACGGAGGAACCAAGAGAATCATATTTCCTTATTAGCCCACCTTATGCTACGTGCTCGTTCCTGGACATCACAATAACCTGGAGCATTTTGTTGGTTGGTATTATTTACAAAAATCTGTCGAAGGTAACTTCTACGTATGAATCGTGGTCAACATCATCCAGGTTGAAAACATTGCAACAGGAAGATACGAAACAAATTCGTAATGTGCAAATCTTCATCGGTTTCAAGCCCCGGTTGCAATAGAACGATGTCCAACAGTGGTAGGAAATGTGGTTCTCCCAGAGATATAAATATCTCACATTCAAAACATTATTATTCCAATGAAAACAATTGACGTGAGTTATTATATATTCGTTGATTGTGAATAAGTATCAGTTTTCTTTTTGGATACACAACATTTGCCCAACAGTAATAGGTCTTACGTGAAACATTTTTAATGTAAATTTTTATTCTAGTTTGTTTTAATTAATACTGTAAAATGTAAAATATTCCAAAATTAAATCATACGCTTTAAATAAAAAAATTATTCTCAGTAAACCGCTCAAATTTTGATATTGCAACGAAAAAAGCCTTTGAGTAATGTGTGTTTACTGTAAAGGTCAGAGAGTTCTCCAGCACAATTTACTTAAGTCACGCTTCAAACAGCTACACACGAATGGCCTACCAGTCCGAGTCCAGCGACAGCTATTCACTGGCAGCGATGGTGACGAGAGCGTCGTCGAAATAAATTGTTTCCACCGAAGATCAGAGTTCAATTGCCTGCTAGAATTAAACGATCTGTCTTGCTCCACCGAGTCACGTCTGTGCCGTTAAACAAATTTCAACCATCGGAACCACTCGGTGACTTGATGATACAACATTTGACCTTCGATAAATCATATGTTCTACCGATGTTTGTCGCATTGATTGGCGAAATTAAAAATAATCGTATTAACAAACAACAGAAAAAAAAAATCGTCGAGGATGTCAAAGTTGTTTCAAATATAAACCTTTATAAATAATCGCTGGTCCTCTTAAGTGTGCAATACTTAATATCGTGCTTAACGTTTGTTTTTACAAACTAAATATAAAACGTTTAGTTATAAATAAATGTTTTCTAAAAGTAAACAGGCAATACTTTTTCAGCGCGGCTGGTATGCTGTTGACCACAGTTATCATGATGATCGGCATCATCATTAAAGCAAGCAATAAGATTAAGTTTAAAGCAGTTTGAACTCGACATTTTAAGCTGGATGCACAGCCAAGCCCAATAGCGATTCAATTGCCTCCCCGTCGATTTACTTATGCAAAATTATCAGCTTAAATCAATAAATAACTCTTGCAAGCAAACAATAATATGCACCACACTTCCGGGGGGCGATAAATTATCGCATCTGTTCGATTTTTGTATTTTTTTTTCTCGTACCGGGCATACAGAATCAGTAGTGAACAAATAATTCTGTGGCAAAAGCGATTTCGTACAAACGGTAACGTTTATACTTCAATTAAAATTGTACAGAACAATTACATTCATTTAATATGAACCTCAAGGGCTTTCAAATACACTTAAACATTATTGTCACACATATCTAACGAAATTTATAAAACTCATTTGTAAGCATCAACACCAAGATTATTTTTGAATTTCTACATGACAAATGCTGTTGACCACGCAAATACGTACAGACAAATATAACCGCTTGTAAAGGACCATCGTCATTACCGCAAAACATTGCCATTTTTTTGAGTTGTAATTGAACAAACAAAACTGCTAGAAAGTAACGATCAATGCAAGCATTATAGAGAAAAATAGCACACCCAAACAGGTCAAGAGATTACACCCTAAGTGCTCAAACTCAACAGATACGGGACGAGCGCAGTATAGTAGGTTAAGTGCAATGTCATCAGTTATGCTAATGGCCGGTCCTTCGTTAGGTTTTATGGGCTACTGATCTTTACGTTTGCTGTTTTCTCGTTGCTTTCTTAAGCCATTCGAAGCTCTGATTCCGTTTTGGTCATTTTGTTGCATTATAATCAGAACGAGGACATGCCTACAGATGAAACTACGTTGTTGTTAAATATAATGGAAAATACTCTGTTATTCTCTAGGATATGTTAAAAATGTGATATCAAATATACCTGTGATGCTCGAAGATTTCTTTTAGAAAGGGATGAAAAACATCAAATTGATTTGATCTTAAGTAGGTCTAGACAAAAAAAAATTATTATACCAAAAATTGTCCAACAATTCTTCACATAGTGTAATAATTAAACACCATTTGGGTCACAGAAACATATAAACATATGTTCTATACGCGCGCTAAAATGATGATGTAAATGACGTCCATTTTCCAGTAGACAACACATTTTACCAGTGTCAACAACAAGCACTGCGTGGCTATTCAACGAATTGGGTCCATGGTGGATGATGGTCTAGCAGTCAGGTCGATGGTTCATGCCGATGTGTTCGGAACGCGACGCCGACGTAATGAAATTTTGTTTATTATCTAATAAATAACTTCTCACCAACAGTTGGAAGCTGTGTGCGGGCCTATAACCGGTCACACTAACGAGCGTACACTGCGTTGACGAAGGGAAGCATTTCGCAGAGACAGTCAGACAGATAGCGTCCGACAGCTAGACGGCCAGCCGGTCGCCTGTCCATAATGCCCATGGTCAATCCGGATTTTCCTGTGCCGTAAACGTACTACATGGTCGAACCAAAAACGACACTTATGACGCGTATGTTAGCGCCACCGGTATATACCAACTTCTTCCAGCCTATCGCATCAAGCAGATTGTGGTGCTTCTTCTTCCCTGACCAGCTGGGCGGAAGTGGAAGCGTGGCGAATTTTCTCACTTCCTGACGTACGCGTTGAAGCGCACCAATATACCCACACACGCATACCAGTCGTCAAACTACTTGCCGCTCACGCTTGCCTGCTTACGCTCACGGTTGGTTTAGTTTTTCATTCATCCGCTATAATTTACGAACTCGATGATGTGAAGCTATACATGTTCCAAAACTGTCACCAAACCGCTCCAACGGCACAACGTGATTGAGTGAACGTCTTACGCTTGACCTTTGGGTTGATACTAAATTACGGTATTGCAAGAGTGCATCAATGCGCATGCTGTTGGCAAGTCCAAATCGACCACACACTGAAGGACGTCTACAGGAACATCTGACCTCTCACACAAGCTTAGGAAACGTTTACACCCTTGCACGAGCTAAATTATCATGTCGTGCCAAACCGATAGCCGCACGTTTTACTAATTTAAGCGCCATTTCGCTCTGTGTTCATTTAAGTAATGGACTTCAAAAAATGAACTGAGCGTGTGCCAAAAGGTTTGAAGATAATAGCTGTATTATTTGCTGACCTGTTTGCGTTTTTTTTTTTGTGTACCGAAACAAAAAAAACACAACAAACAAATATCTGTAAACTAGAACACCTTAAAATAAGTAAAAAAATCAACTCTCTACGGTTTCACAGATACTGGTTTCCTTGAGTATCTGCTTCATTCTTTCTGGGGCGAATACGTACATAACATATTTAAACAATCAGTATATTACTTCTCTGATTTCAAGCTAAAATATATCTTACTGCGAGCAGAAGAACAGCGTGTCACGGATGACACGACCGTAATTGTTGAATCGCTCGACGCCGCGATCAACGCAGGTCACGATCTCAGGCAGCAGATTATCATCCAGATCGAAAATAGCTTGCAGGACGCGCTCCAGGGTTGGCTGGGTGATTCTGGTGAAATAGTCGTACTTATCGTTAATCTGTGCTCCCACAATAGCCGAGATCTGTTCCGTGTAGTCAATCGCATTCCAGTCAATGAATCCACGCACAACGATGTTCTGCAGCTCCGTCGACTCAACCTGGGCGGCTTCCAGAGCAGCATGGACGTCGGCAGTGCGCGAGGTGATCTGAATGTTGGCTTGGCTGGCACAGCGCGACAAAGCCTGTCCGACCCAATCGATTTCAATTTCCCAGTTTGCAACGGCAACATTAACACAGGAAGCGGGCGCAGATGATTCTCCAACGAATGCTTCCGTATCCTCACGAATCTGTTCGACCTCCTCCAGAGCATCGTTCATGCGGGAAATCAGTTGGCGGTTCAGCTCGACCAGCTGATCACTCATCGAGAAGCGAACATTGTCGAACGTACCTTCCATTAACTGGTGGATAGCTTCGGCTTGATATTGGATCTCCAACAGGTACTCCACGAACTCCTCTTGGCTTTGGCCGAGAGTCTACACGAAACGAAACAACCAAGAACCAAATAAACACCATCGTGTAATATAGGAATAATTCTTACGAGACACTCACTTGACCGGCCAGGGCCAACAGCAAACAAACGAACAAACTCTTCATGATTACTGATTTACTTGTATTTCCCTTTCCAGCGACTATAGTTCCACCTCGGAGACCGACTGCGTTCAAACTAATCCAAAACACGTCCCACAATGCGGTTTAAAGGCTGCTCCCACTGACCGGATATCGTGTGAAACTGACCGATACGATCGGCCATCATCTTATCGCCGACACAGCAATCGTGGAGCAGTTTTACGAATTCTGTTGACCCACCAATTTGAAGCCCTTAATTTAATCTCTTCATCTATTGCCGCCTTTTTACCTTCTTCCTGCTCATGCACACACAGGTGGGCATGTGGCACTTGCATTGCAATGATACGAACATCGAACGCATGTTATCATCACCGCCTTTTCGGAACAGCCTTATTCCTTCGAGTCCTTCCGATCTGCCTTAATCTTGTCGAACACCCGCCGCTGATTAGGAAATGGTTACCCTTGTATGAGTAGGTGGTCTGCTTGTCTAATCATTCCCACATTATTGGCAGATAGCACCAGAAACACTCGTCGTTACGCGCGAACAGCGCAGATAAATAAAGTAATATAGGGTGGAATTAAGATAATTGCGCTTTATCGACAGAAAGACTAATGACGAGACAATTTTTGTTTCCTCGTGATTGCATACGCACGAGCGAGAAGTTTCCATCATTGGCCTTCCTTTTCTTCCTCGTCAAATAGGGATATGCTAAAGAATCTTACTTTTTTGCTTTGACCACTAGATTAATATTGCGTCAAAGGGATGATAACCTTCCGGAAAAAAACTTATGTAATGACCGTTGTTAATCCCGAATCAGCCGATACTTCACTAAATCTCCACGAATCTCGTGTAGTCAAATTGGGAGAGATTAAACTAAAGCGAGGAACTGCACATTTGAGAAAATTAAACTCACGATACGATCACAGGTCACGGCTGTTTAAAGGTAGTCCAATTGAGGACAGCGCAATTTATGTGAATAGAAACTGTGCTGATTACAATCACTTCCTTACTTTTCTACTTTGCAGAGGAAGTGTACGAAATGTAATTAATAAAATATTAGGCACATTTGGGAAATGGTTGACTACGGCAAATAAGAATGTAGATACAAGACATAAACAATGTAATCCGCATTAATAAGTCTACGATATACATTCCTTATCAATTCATAATACAAATTCTTGAAGCATTTGTATTACGTAGAAAAGCAAATGTGACAGCATGGGCAGACCCGTACAGGCCAAACCACGTGATATTCACATACCAATAACAGATTTTTTTCTGATAAAGTGTTGTTAACAGTTTTATGACTTCCTCAATATTAATGTAACAGATAAGAAACTGCTGCCGAAATCGTTGGCTTATTAGAGCTTTTCGAGCGTTTCTTATTTGTTTTATAAAGTGAAATAATTTCATAAGGCAGTTGCTGAAAAACAACTTTATAACTGAGTAAGTAGTTGTGGACAAATGAAGCAGAAAAGGATAACCAAAACCGGTCAGACCAAGATAACTCTAAAGGCAAAAAGAAGCTGAATTATGCTTACAGTTTCTATTTCCGATTTATTTGGCAAATCCTACCGGCAGGTAAGGTGATATTGCTGGAACAGCACACATTAACAATGACGTGAAATATAGTGATGAACCATCAAGCCCTTGTATGTATGCTGGGTTTGTATTAAGCACAAAATAAGCGAAAAGCACTACCTCCTTTTACTTATTGCGAGCAGAAGAACAGCGTGTCACGGATGACTTGACCGTAGTTGTTGAATCGCTCAACGCCACGGTTGACGCAGGTCACAATGTCAGGCAGCAGATTATCATCCAGATCGGAAATCTGCGCCAGAACGCGATCCAAATCGGGGTGGGTAATCCTATGGAAATAGTCCTCAATGTAGTCAATCTGAGCTCCAACAACTACTGAGAGCTGCTCGTTGCTATCAATTGCATTCCAGTCAATGAATCCGCGCACAACGATGTTCTGCAGCTCCGTCGACGCAACCTGGGCGGCTTCCAGAGCAGCATGGACGTCGGCAGTACGGGAAGTGATCTCAATGTTGGCTTGACTGGCACAGCGCGAAAAAGCCTGTCCGACCCAATCGATCTCGGTTTCCCAGTTTGCAACGGCAACATTAACACAGGTAGCGGGCGCAGACGAATCACCAACGAATGCTTCCGTATCCTCACGAATCTGTTCGACCTCCTCGAGTGCTTCGTTCATGCGGGAAATCAACTGACGGTTCAGCTCGATAAGCTGCTCGCTCATCTCGAAGCGAATATTATCGAACGTATCCTCCATCATCTGATGAACGCCCTCTGCCTTGCTTTGGATCTCCAACAGGTATTCCACGAAATCATTCTGGCTTTGAGCTAGGGACTGAACATTTTCGTCGATCAGCTATCCTTACACACTGCATTTTTTCACAAGATTCCTTACCTGTCCGGCCAGGGCCAGCAGCAAACAGACGAACAAGCTTTTCATTTTGTATAGTTCGTAAGGTTTCCACCAATCGTATGTCAATCGCACGCACTCTCCACGAAACTACTGCTTTGGTTAGCCTGCGTTAATCAATTTATTGATTCGTTGGATTGGGTTTTGAATAAGATTCGTTATCTTTTGATTAAGTTTCTGCTTGCCATTCAAAACTTTTCCGTTTTATTGTACCATCGTCATACCGGAGAGGTCAAGATTATAAAGTCCACCATACAAATTCAATGATAAGACCATCCCGGTTGAAAATGTTTACGTTCAAAAGCATTACGTGTGTGCAACATTACGTACGTTCAACCACCGTATTTATCGAATTTCATTATTGACTGCAATTCGGAACCAGCTACCGTGGATAAGCAACGGCCTCGTGGAAAAGATTAGTTAAAACCTTGCGTTCGTATCGGTGTAGCACAGTCCACGCCGGCAGGTGGTCAGGAAATGTAAAGTAAACACCTATCTTATCGCATACTCTCTCAGTACAGGCCTGTACAGTGAGGTTTAATTTATCAACTGATGTAGCAACATTTAATCATACGCAGGTAATTGATTAATTGATTGATTTTAGAACGATCATTGCCGATCAAGTGAGCAACGCGATGATGCATCAAAATTCAAGTAGCGAAGTATATGTTCAGCGGTTCATACCTTCCAAAACGGGAATGTCTGACGCATTGGGTGAAAGTTATAAACAGTGCGGCGTCCAACTGTGCCTTTACTTTCAAAAACCAGTTTCAGCAGAAGGATACTCGTTGCGTAATAGCATTCCATAATTACAGCCACGCATAACCTTGACACTGAGCTGGTGATCTTCCCGTGAAACCAACGTAACCAGTCTTTAAAAGTGCATTTTCACTGCCCAGAAACGACACCGCGGGACAGCACACCATGAATGTGACACCGTAAACGTGTTAATCGGTGTTTTGCCGTTAACACGATTGTATTCAGTGTTATTAGTGGACACAAAAGCACAAATCTGCACGTTCGCATACCACACGGCTAAGCACTACAGCCAACGGTGGGTTGTCAGTTTCCCCGTGTGGGGCCACATCCTCCATGCTTGACATGCATTTATTCACGATTACTGCATATGATTTGCATTCATTAAGGCCCATCGACTACGCTGGCAAAAATATCACTGTCAAAAGGAAGCACGATATGTCGCTGCGAAAACAGCAACCCCTCCGGACGCGTAAGACGGACTTCTAATACGTGTATGCAGATCCGCTTGCAAACGAATCACCAACCCGCTACGTACATACCGATAGCTGGCCTCGCAGAATTAACCAAAAAGATGAAAGATGAAGATCGCGATACACTTTATAGGGGTAATTAAAATTTAATAGGTTCGTGCTACAGTTTTTATTTGCTAATTTTAGATATTTTTCAACGGAAAGTAAGGAGTAGTGAACAAAACTGCAGTTTATAAATGAATTTTAAATCGAAAGCAATTCAATACTGACGAGTAGGTACAATAAGCAAGTAACTCGAATACATTCCCGTGACCTCTAAATTAAAATTTATTTATTTATTTAATAAACGTATCATAGCTCTTCAAAATTATCTTAAATTAGCCATACCACGTTGTTATAATTTCTATGAAATTCATCTATGATTCCTAGAATACTTTGAATTCTTCAGCTTGCATTCAAACTATTTTTGTTACAATATTCAAAAGTTTTCTTGCTAAATTTATGAATTCCACGTATGATGATACATTTTGCATAATTATGCAAATTCACTTTTACTACTCATTGATACACTTGATCGTAATCCAATTTGTTCATTCCCAGGAGGCCTGGAGCACATTCCAATGCTTTCCCCCTTTATTCGATTTTTGTTTTTATGCTAATTTTGGGTGCGGGCGCGAGAAATGTACGCGATAAAAGTTATGTGTTTTTTTTTCTCTTTCGCAGTGTTCGGAAGCTGTGCGTAAATCGAGTGCGAATAGATTGATGAGTGTCGTGAATGGATGAAGAATGTAAGCGAATCGTAATTAATACAGATATATTTTTCTCTATGTTTCTCTCTCTCTTTCTCTCTCATTCTTTCTTTCTCTTTCTTCTAGCTTTCTTCCGAAACGTTTCCTTCCAGAAACCAATGATGATTCTAACGATGTGCTGTGGGACAGTTTTATGATTTCCAAGTGACAGACATAACGATTATGATCGTCGTAGCAATCAACGGTTGGATTGAACAGGCAACAAGCGAGTTAACAAAGCCGGGAAAACTGTTTCCCATGATTGGTCGATTGATGAAGCCATTACTGGGTCGTTCATCATGTCTTTTAGCACATGCCGAGGGGAGGCAAACAAATTAAGCAACGTAAAAACGATGTCAACAAATCGAACAGAACATTCTATCAACAAGTAGCTTAAACGATAAATTCACATACAAACGATACTGTGAACTATCTTTTAACTTAGCGGAAAGATTTATAGCTTTGCTCCAGAAAATGTATTGCTAAAATAAATTTAAGAGCGCACCAGAATTGTCAAAAAGGAATAATATTTTTAAATTTAAACTTTTTGCTTATTTTTTGATTGAATCTACTAAAATTCAGAACACGTTACCGTTTAATTTACGTTACTGTAAAAGGACTGCATTCCATCTCCGCTTCTATACAGCTAATACGTTCGAAAACTCAAGAACTCAAAGGACCGGCGGTAAAAGGGCCTTGTTGGACCTCCATTCCAACTCGGACAGCGAAAACACCTTTCTCGTTTGCACAAAACTTTCCATTTATGCCTAAGCTAGCGGTACGTCGATCCGAAAGGATCATCGCCCTAAGGGGATTGTGGAAAACTCGTGCTTTAACTACGCGATCGCCGAAGGAGTTGAGTGTGTTTCGCACGTTACAATACACCATACCCAGACAGCCGGGGTTGATATTTGAGAGGCAGCGGAATGTACTGTTTGGCCCGCGTGCTGCCAAATGCGAAATAACTCGTGATGCCTTAAGTATGCGGCTCGAGATGAGAAACGCCACATACACGGAGGGAGTGAAATTTTTCACATAACACTGCCAAAACTGTTCTACTGTCAGTTGTGGGGCATGTGGGGCTCTACCGCCCAGCACACTATTCAACCGACCGCCTCAACTTTGCAACCAACTCGGAACAAATCATGGACACAACTTTAGCTTTAGGTTGGTTTGCTCGAAGAAATTTCCTGTCCCAAAATCCCCGCTTGGATTTTGCTTTTGTTCTAGAACTAACGCATAGCGTAGCGCATAAAATTCAGAATATTCTGGATGAAAAGTCTTGTTGCGCAATATAAAAGCACGACATTACTTCATAGTGCTCTACGGCATCAATCATCTATCATTTAACGTTTTCATAGTCATTTACAATGTTCATCGCCTGCAGAAAAGTATATATTTACTTACTTCCACAACCAATGTTTAATATGCAAGCCCAGTTGTTCATTGTTATGCATCAGATGTAGAATTTACCTGGAAAATAATGAAATAAAAATGATACATTTAATATTATATAAATAGGAACAAAACCTTATTGTAAAATACACAGAGAAAAACTGTTAAAACGGATCTTTAGTTATGAAATAATTGTCCCAATCGACGTTCTTATTTTTATTTAAACTTGTTCGCTATTTGTTATTTGTTGAGCAGTTCTTAAATGCTTATAAACTCTATTTGGAGTTTCCAAGCCATTAATCTTTCATAAAACCTACCAATAAATAATTTGAATATTGCATTGTTGGTTTTGAAATCTGTTTTGTAACGATGCTCCTACAGATATTTACCTAACGACAATCAATAAAGTAAAATTAATTCAAATCCTTGCAATCAAATAATGTACTCACACATTCAAATACTTCCACTTCAACCGCGTTATTTGCATTCGACCACGTGAAAACTATTGTTGCTATGCATTAAAGTTGTATGTCATTGCAACACCGATTCTAAACCATAGGAACAGCCGGAGGAATAACGGAGGAGGAGACATCTGCTTTTAAAGAATATTCCTCTATTGTTTCAGTGCACTAATATCAAATTTTACGCAATGGTTCAGCCCGAACGCTATCTGCATGATTCCATTGTTTCGCTTTTGAAATTCATTCATGTGTTCAAAAATGAAAGGTCACCAAGGGGATTCAATTGGACCCCATAATCATTCTCTGAGCGCTATTAAGGTCATCCTAGCCTTTGCACAGGTTTGAGCACATTTACGCGTCCGATGCATTCGAGGATTCGGTATCGGTTGGCCAGTCAACGTAAGGATAACACTCGATGTGTTTATTTGTGTGGGTGTGTGTGTTTAGTTGTTTGTTTGTATAATTTATCAATTTATGCGCATTAAAGGCCCAAACCATGGGGCGTCTATGTGTTTTAGTACATCGATACAGTTAAAGGCAAATGTTACGAAAGTGAAACAGATGGAAAAACGAATCATGGCCACAAATAAGAAGCATGGGATGGGGCTTGGGAAAATATTCAAAGCAACTCGCTCGTGCCCATCCTAACAAGGTCGAAACTTGAAATATCCCATGGGGCTGCACACGATACGTCCTAGAGCCTGTTTTGTTCGCAAGCATGGTTAGTTGGGATGCGGTCAGAATGAATATTTAATAGCATTTTGAATAGTCCGGATAAGTGTTAGCCGGTTGAACGGACCCGGCGAAATAGTATTTCCCATTTCATTCACCAGAGCGCCAACGAGAACCAATCATAATCCATTGGAAAAACATTCTCGTTTCCATGTTTTCTTTTCGCTGCAACACGCCATTCTGCTTTACAAAACAGTTGATTTTTATCAAATCAATAAAGCACGCTCAATAGAATCTGGCGTCTTTCGGAAAAAGTTAAATATTGCATTAAGTACCACTTCTAACACTATTTGTAACTTTAAGTGAGTTGTTTAACATTGAAACTTCCAGAATTTTTTGATTGAAATTACTCGTTCTTGTTCAATTCTTACAACTGTTTACCAACAAACAAACTAAACCACCAAATGTGTTTACGCAAGAATGCTGTCAGAGATTAATGTTCCGGGAAAGATTGTCTGATATATCCTTTTGGAAACTTTCTCCGTTTAGCAACTAGAACAAATGTGCAAATTTATTACGTACGTATCCAAAAGTAAGCCACATTCGTGCGTCCGAAATGAGTAAATAAAGCACAACAGACAAAACGCTTTCTTCAAAACACCAATTGTTTTATACGAACCATGTGTAGCGAGCACACCGGTCGGGCATACACCCGTCAGAAAAACGCAAGTGAAAGTAAAAATAATTTATCGTTTCGTTGCCATAAATATCTGCTTCAAGCGAGAACCGCAAGCAGCCGAAAGCTTAACTATACGTGGGTAAGGCGTAACAAAGTTCCGACCCCATCCAGCGCAGTACTATTTCCTCCCCGTCAGCAATATTGAGCAATGGGAGCAATGGTACGGACGCGCTTCATTCTAGATCTTACAAAACCATCTGCTCTAGCCGGAAGGAGGGAAACGCCAAATTCATGTCGATATGAATGCTATCGGCATGCGAGTTTGAATAACACAACACCCGCACCATTCACGGCCAAGCAAACGCACCAAAAGGAAAGTTCGCGGAAGTTTAATTTCCCGCCATGACGACCCCTAACCCCGACACATCCACGATTTCCTATTTACGCTTCGTCCCTCTTTCAAAGATAGAACCTGCGTGGTAAGATTAATGTAGTGCACCGCCACCATCACTTGTCCTGCCCATCGTGGATATTTATTGTACATTAGAAACTACCGATGTGTGCTAATTATCCGACGAAGAGCGCCATCGGATCGTGCATTACCCATGGACATGGATTACTGAAAATCTAAAACCCATAACACCATTATCTCTTCCTCGCTTGTACCGCTCTCATGCTCTGATTTGTTTGTAGTTCGATCAACATTATACTATCAACCGCAACAAACCGTGATATGAAAGCATCAGCCACAATAATTAGTGCGACAAACATAAAGGATGGTATGCTGCATCGAGGTACATCGGGTGACAATGGTGACTAAACAGGACAGGACAAAGTGTGTACTAAACTCACAGATTAATCGCTATTTTGTAGATGATATGTTTGAATGAAATTAATCATGTTTAGTTCTCCATAATTTTTGAGCGTATGGAAAATTTAAATTTCACACTCATTGCATAAATTTATAAAATTTTAATTTAATCATATTACTTAGCCACAATGCTGAACATAACATTAACATATAATGTGATGAATTTATATTTAATAATTTTTTTGCCTGTTCTAAATAAGGGGCAGTTTAAATACAAGAAATTAGGGGTAATTAAAATAAAATATGAAATGCAAACATGAAATGTATGATTCTCGTTACACATTACTACCAAACACATCTTCCCGCCGTTCTGCAGAGAAAAGCTTGCCAAGCAATGAATTTGCTATTTGCTCGAAATGAGCTAACAACATAAATCCAAATCACGTCATTTGCGAACCGTGCGAGTTCTGGCGATAATTAAAAGTAAATCAAGCAATTATACTGCTACAGGCAAACGCCTTTGAAACATCGTACCGAAACACCACCAACCGAAACTGCTGGGATTATTAATCAATTATCGTCTGACGATCGGTTACGTTGTCGGTGTGCAAATTTTCACAACCCAATCAACCCCGGCACAGAGTGAAATGCTCTGATCTTCCCAGACTGCCGAAAAGTATAAAAGCGCGGTAGCAGATTTTTCACGATTCACCGAACGCCCGAAAACCCGCTTGCGTTTCGCCTTGCCACAAACCGTAACACGCAACGCGGAACGGGTCGTGAAACGAAGCGTCAAACATTGGTGCCACGCTGTTGCCTTTGGCTCCGGTGAGCGTTAAATGAGTATAAACAATCCACTGGGGGATAATTTAAATCCGTTTCGTTAGCCCCCCCGCTAGGTGCGGCTGACGGAAGGTGAGGTATGCGTAGCTCGATTTAATAAACGTTTGCTGCGTGTCGTTTTGCGTTCAAGATTTACATTTCGCGTAAAAACATGTATAACGAAACGTTAGCTTGGCTTACGCAGCGAAACAAACACTATATAAACTTTCGATTGAATACATACACGTTTAAACGTTTGGCTTACGAGATATTAAAATAATAAATAAAAATACGAATTTCCATATCACTACTATTGAGTATAGGGGATGATAGTAGTTCAATCAAAATAATTCAATAACTATTAAAAAATGTAATAAATTATAGCAAAGATTAGGTGTAAGACAATGCAGCTGCAAACAAGAAACAACAAACAAAGTGGAAATATAAACATCGGAAGTCAAAGTTGTGCCAAACCAAACACACGACGCATCTCTAGGGAATCGTGTGCGAACGCTTCGAAAGATAACATTCCGTTCTCATAAGATACATCACAGAAGTGCTAAAAACACACATACACAGCTGAACATGGAACGGAACAAGTCCGATCTGCTTTGATTTTCTTCTATTAGCAAACGAGCAGTAGCTGTCAAAGCAATACTTTATTAATGCTTAAGGCTATGATTAATTTTGCACTACCCACAGTCGTAGCACCATAATCGATTTATTTGACATGGAGGCAAAATATTGAAGAAGAAAAACGAAAACAAGCGAAAAAAATAACACTAACACCTACCCTTACGGTCTAATATGCTCCCCTCGGGAAAACCGCAACCGACTCTGATTAACAACTCTATTATTCAAACCAAGACCTTTAGCTTGCCTCCTGCCCGTTCACCGGGCGTTTGAGACGAGACTATGCTAATAGTGTAGCGGGAAAATTGTCTCCCAACCGTTGGTGACACTTTTGAAGCAGCGTGGAACATCTCAAGATCTTCTGGAGGTCGTTTAGAGCCAAAAGTGTGCCGGAACAATTTGGCTGGGAAGAGGAAAATGCTATCCATCAATTAAAGGTTAACCTTATTGAGCATCTACTAGAACGTTTTACCGGTCGTATAATGCCCGTAGGGGCGATGATGGAAGCAATCCAGACTGAGACTGGTAGCTTTTTTTATTGATATAGAACGCCTTAGCAGTATTGCTACTGAGACATTAGATGTGATGGAAGATTTTAATTAGATACATGCATAGTCTTGTGGATGTTGGGTGCATAATTACTCACGAATCTTTAATAACATTTGCATTGTATTAAACGAAGGGTTGTCAAATATTTAATATCATTGCAGATAAAAGTTATTATAATTCGAACTTTATCAAGATCAAGTTCAAAAGAATGAACCAATATGAGATTGATGATTTTCATTCTTTAAATTCTTTAGCTCTAGAGGCGACCGGAAACGATCAATTAATTTTGTCAATTCTCAACTACCTTATTATAGTTAGCTAAAATTTATACTTATATAGTTTCAACGAAGGTTTACTTGTATGCACAGTTTACTAAATATTAGCATGCACACCATAGCGTACAAGTGTTACATGCGTGATCAGCTGCACAAATGGTCAAATTTTATTGACAAACGAGTTCTACGCGTCATCATTGCGACCGGTTTCAACTTTACATCCAAACGAGCACTGCTTTGAAGGCGGATCTCGTTGCATTAATAATTATAGGGTACGAGTCGACGTCAGCTTCCCGGACCACACATGCTAAAGTTACGGTTCAGATGCACTCGGATCGTTTTCAAACGGCGCTCTGTCTGGTTGCACGATTACTACCCATACGGTTAAGTCATTCAACGAAATGAAAATAATTGCTTTCAAATTGGGATTTTTCGTGTTTTCTGGTTTTGTGGAATGTGCCAAGTTTCAACTTCCATTTGTACCACTAAATATCATTATGTTTCTATAACTTGTATGAAGTAAAACATTAATAAGCATTTACTTGTTGGAAAATTATCCTAAATAATATTGAATAATGATTGTGCATGATTGCCATGGATCTTCTCGATTGGTGACAATAGAGAACATGGCTTTTATGTTCGATGGAAACTAAGCTACAGAACCATTGATTCCGCATGGTTGAATTTTAATATGCTAATGGCTCATTAATGCTGAAGTTCGACATCGTACCAGCAAATTGGCATCGTTTGCCAACGAATGAACACGGAAGTCTTCCGCTTGCGTCGCATAATGCCTATTTATCTATTACTTGCGCTCTGAGCTGTTCGATATTGTTGTTATACGTTCTATAGACGTTCTATACGTTCTTTAACCTTTTTTCACAAAGGAAACAAATGTTAGCAATTCTTTGCCGAAAGTCACTCAATTTGCAGTAAATTTCGCACCATTAATACTTTTACAACCCGAAATGATTCAAATTCACTTCATCACGCACAATCATGATCTTCCACGATGGCATACGATAAATCACATACATAGAAACAACAGATCAGTTAGGTTTTTTTGCTTTTCGCTCTGTGCTATTTTACCTAATTTTCCCCCATTTTGACTCTCAACCTCCAATCACTTCCGTATCGTGTAATCACAAACCTGACACCAACAGCAGCACGAGGAACACATTTCTATTGTGCGTCTCCAAGAACTCATCCCTCGGTTCTCTCCACCCGAACATTGAATTGAATTCAAAGTCTCATTTCATTTTAGCAGAACATGAATGCCACCCCACGTTCGAACTGATTTATTTTTAAACCACTCAATATGCCTGGGACAGCGAGATCAACATACCCCACAGAAGTGCCATCGTTGACAACGAATCGCGGTGCGTACACGGTAGTACATGTATGAGGCGGCAAAGCTCGTGTTATGATTAAAAAAAAATACACCACCATCGTTACATTGTGCATGGATGGCATTTTGAATTTCCGCTGCGCTGAAAACGCAGGATAGCAAGGATGGGTCCAACATCTAGTTGATTTCACCCACCTCGATCGAATTGCAATTTACAGCATATTCCACACGGACAATTAATCATTTTCAAGTGTCATCGAGATGGTTCTGGCTCCTATTTTCTTTACATTTTTTTCTCTCTCGTTCGATTTATTTTCCCTAACAGTCCACTTGTCCGACAGCGTTTCTCATTTTACTCACAACAATAACACCATTCAGAGGCCACGTAAAAATCATCGAAACAACATTTTTCACTACATCCGCTCACCATTAGTCAGGCTGAGTTTGTTTTTCTCTTCTGCTTCACGAGAAATTAAATTGTGTTTCACTGTTGCTTTATGTTTCTTCCTTGCGCCGGAAAAGAATGACCGAATCGTAATGTTTGTTTTTCTTCGTTTTAAATTTTATCATTTTTTATAATAACTTTTTTGCTACACTTGTAGCCACACTGATTACAAAAGCCGAGGGGTTTTTGCATACGTTAAATGATTTATTTTCTACCGAACGTTCGCACCGCACAGTCGATTTGATTCACACCTGCTCCGATAGCTTCAACGCTGCGGAAGGAAAAATGATCAATTAAATGAATTTTTCAATTCATTGTTTTCTGAAATAAAAACTGCCACTGCTACATTTTCTCGGACAGGTAAGGCAAACGCATCAAAGAACTTTGTCGCTCTGGTAGTTCTGTGTGAACAATCAATTGAATTAATTGTCCATGCGTGAAGTAAAGCGCAAAAAGTCACCTTCCACCAACCTTACTTTTGAAGCTATATGGAACAGATCTGCGTGTTGGTAATTTTTGCTTAACATTTAGACAAACGTAATATTCATTTTGAAACATCCGACACAACTGATGTTGGTAACTGTTTTCCCACATTCAACACACTTAAAAAAACTTTGAATTATAATATATCATAAATCTTGAATATTTACGAACACCTTATAAACATGATACAGTGAGGTAATTTTTGAAGTAAAAAACTTCTACCAGTATCATTGTTCTCGCATGAATAGCATTAAATCAATCTAGCAAATTAGCGCTTGGGAGCTGTGTTAGAAATTTAATGACTTTTATTTGCATCTGTACTTATCTCGCACGCTAGTAATCTGCCTTCAATAAATAACGCTCTCGGTGTTAATGATGTGAACGGAAGATTTTCAGCGTAGAAAGTGATCTGCTGCAATAACTGCGCGGTATGATGTTTGAACAATTTAAATGAAACTCGTACA
>KI422752.1:26569-38387 GCA_000473375.1 Anopheles culicifacies
AACGTTCGCATTTGTGACATTAGGCCCATAGAAAGAATTTCTCTAGTGGCACAAACGTAAAACGAACTATGGCTTATATTGCTTTGCTACTGGGAAAAGCGTCAACCAAGGTTATATGGGTCGAAGTAAAACTTTTATCACTCTCTCAGGAAATGTGGAAAGCTAAAGCAGTACACACGGAAAATGCTGACGAAAAATTCCGAAAGCAGGCGTTATTCATGTATTAGACGGTGAAGGTAAAATAATGCTCCCAGTGACACGCATCACTTGAGTTGTATTGGGAATCCGTGCGTGAGTTCCGAATAAAAGTGCGTTTCAGAAGTGGACCGATGCCATAAACGAGACAAAGAGTGATCCTTTATGGAAACACTGAAAAGGAACAAACATACATCTACATACTTAGTATGGTTTCATTTTGCCATAGTGTTCATATACTTTTTTGACAAACTTACCGTACGAACCAGATGTTGAACAAGAAAGAGTGAGTAAAAAAATTAAAATAAAACAATGGCAGAGAAAAATTCCGCCAGAAAGCAATCCTACAGATAAGCCCCTAGAAACAAAATAACCAACCTTTATGCTGGTGCATATTTCCACGAAGTTATTAGAAACACAACAATTCCAACAACGCAAAAGAATCAATCAGTTAAATTAATGTACACTTGAATCCACATTAGCATTGGATTATTTGAAACACATTATCACAACAGTGAAAAATAGCAAAACCTTGTTGCGTAAAGTACTAGTCAATCAGACCGCATTTTGAACGGCGGCCTACCCGAAAGCAGTATTAGTTAAATTTGAAATTTAAATTTAACAACAAGATGCTAGCAACAGCCGCATCTACTTTTATGAACCATTCTTTCAAAGAAATTCTTGACAAAGTCAAGCGACAAATCCGTTTTACTTTGCTCGAAAAAGCTCCCCAAAACAAGTACTGTGCAATGGGAAACACAGTAATTGTCAATTTACAGCGATGCCTAATCGCTTTCCTGCCGATTTGTTCTCACGCCCTGCTTGTTAGCTCAATCATTTCCAAGCGCAATACCTGCAGGCATCTTACGGCGCTGTGTTTTTCTATTTGGTTTCCACTGCCTACCATCGTGCATTGACGTTTTGCTTATTTTTCAGCCAATTTTATCACAAAAACGCAAGATGCCTGACCTGATAATCCAACCGAGGATGTACGGTGCGGGCGGTGCTCGGTATCGAATGATCCCGGTAACGAACCGTGTACATACCATCGCGGTAGCAGATTTGAAATCCGAAGCTTGTTTTCTGGAACTGGTTTGAATGGGCGGATGTGAAATTAATGGGTGGGAAGCCACATTTCCGAAGGTCGAATTTAATCTCCACGAAATGATAATTTCGTTAACGAACAAACGTTTCGGTAACAAGCCAATTTTACACATGATTAGCTATCGAAATTTACTTTCACAGGTGATTGAAAATTTAACAATCACTAGTGCAGGATAAGAAATCCTTACGCAAAGCGTATGAATAAAATTGAATGTATGGAGATATAGAAGTAATCTAGAGTCGTTAAATAAACTCACTTTTTCTTGACCTTTTTCCATGTTTATGCCAAAAACGAAAAATTGCATGCAACATAAAGTCCTTTGACGTTTTGTCCACATTAAATTACTCTCTATTTTAAACTCTACTTTCCAAGTCCATGTGAACGATACTGTTGGAAGATGAAAACGATTGACGTTTAATTTCAAACGAGCTGAAGATACTAAACGAAAGCTGGTTCATGTTGCATGGCAATCGGTACCGTACAAGTTTGTTCAGGTCAACCTAGGGTACAACCCATATAAAGCGTTCCACCACGAAACATGATTAACTCATCACCCGTCGGTCAGTCACAATCGAATAAATGTCACCAGTACCGTCTTGAATGTTCGAGGTTGACGATGGCGCACACTTGACGCCTGCATTAACCGCAGACGGCATTATTGCAAATTCCTCGAATAAATCGTCCTTATGATGGCCAATGGTGCCAATATAACCTACCGTTAGCAACGTCCTTTCGACAAACACAGCATAGCTCAGACATCGATGGCAAAGTCTACATCTTGTCGACAGCTTCATCATTTCATGACCGGTGGTTTTCTCTTCTCCATCGATATATGCAAGTTTGCAGGATCAAACTACGCCAGTCGTACAACGAGGGCAACAACGTTATGCTAGCTGCGAAAATTTATTACCAACGACCATTAGTGGCTCTTAAAAGAACATTCCAGTCCGTTTCGTTTTTGTAGCCAGCGAGCGCAACGGTCATTTGAAACGGATTAGCCATCATGAGTAGAAAATTACCGCCGTCCTATGAAAGTTACGCCAAAACTGGAAACGTTTTGTACCATTTTGTGTGAATGTTTTGCAAGCGAAGGACACCGTTATGGATAAAATTCGGCGAATGAAGACAGCGAACCGCTGTGTATGGGTATGGAATCACATTAGTATTCGCATGAAATATACATCTACATTTCTGTTGCTGGCGTTCTAATTCAATCATTAAAATTATATTACACACTCATTCGGCTACTGCTCGCATGAGGCGACATGGCTCTTATCGCATGACTTTCAGTGACGGACTTGTAGAAAATCTTTTTCTACTAGATTTGTATTATTCTTTGTGTGCTAATCAAACGATTTTTTTATAAAATATAAAAAGCCGTCAAAAAAGGGCCATACATTCTTCCAACCATACGGCATTGGTAGAAAATATGAATGACGCAAGCTGGCAATAGGTTTTTGTTTTGTGAGTCTCATAAAAAATATGGAATTGCACTTACACCGTACGGCGGTGCTAAGTGCATCGAAACGCCAATATTTGTTTTATCGACCAAACAAACCAAGCTTCAAGTGTTGCCATAATAGACTATTCCGTGCTAGAATGGGTCACCCCAGGAAAGATTTTAGCAAACACTGCGATAAACGAACACGGAGGTGACTACAATGAGGTGGCTGATTTCAGGTACGAGTTGCAAACGGAAAGTAATGTAAACTATTTCTTTAAATATTTGGAATCCTCTCAATGAGGATCGGTTTTATTGCGATTGTTTATGTTTATGTAAAGTTTAAACAACTCAACCAAGATATATGTAAAATACAATACAAACTTCAAACCTAAAGTTAATGTCTAAATTTTATCTAGCCAAACGTCACAGAACAAGCAATGTGTACAATATTGTTTTGAAAACATCGAAGAAGAGAACACATATTTATTACCACTCGTAAAACCTGCCATTGATGTGTTTGATTGATTTTCATAGGCCAATAAATAAGCGCAGTTTACGCATCATGGAGGGACTATAGGTGTGCAGACAACAATGATTTTCGACCGTGAAATGTTGCAAAGTTAATATTGTCCCGAAGGAAGTCGATCCCATTCCCCACATAAGCGAGAACAAATATTGCAATAAGAAAAATGTCCTCCGGGAGTGCTGGGAAGCACATTCAGCCTGTTGATACAAAACGTACTACCGCTCCAGTCATGCAGCACAGCATTCGAGGGTTCGTTGTAAAATATCATAAAACCCCAAGCAAGATTTTTTGTGCCCAATTGTTACAGAACAAAATAAAAAAAAGGAAAACTGTAGCAAAAAAGAGAGATTCAAAGAACGATGTTCAATTACGGCCACCAAGCGGGACGAGTACTAAATTTCCGTTTCCGATGGCATACCACCCTTTGCATGGGATACGGTTCAGTGGTTGCATCGGAAATGGGACACATTTTTCTCGCTGAGCGCACATAAATTTTTCCATCGAGTAAATAATGGTACTTTCAAACAAAACCGAAAGACACTATACGGTAAGTAAAAAAAAAAAGTTAAAAAAGGTAATATACGTGTTTTCACGCTTTTCCATACTTTTTCTTAAGGCTAAAAACCCCAATCTGCCTCTGTCAAACGAAAAATGATGCATTAGAGTACTTTAAACTGGGGTAAAATGGCGCATGCTGTACAAAGAGCACCAAAACGTGTTACGGATTAAAGAAATTGGCGATATTTGAAGTAAATGATCATACTAAATTGTAGAATAATTCGATAGTACAAAAACTTTTTTACATATTTTTGTACAGGTATTACGTTTACTTTAGATCGTTATTTATCATTGATGATCAATACAATAGTATATGTAGCCAAAGGTTAGCATAAAAGTACGTTTATACATCATATACCACATGAAACGGATTATTATAAAAAGTACCTGTATTCTAAACGATCATAAATGACCTTTTAGCACCATTTTTGCAACTTTTTTTTGTCATATCCACCAACACTGCCATGTGAACGTGAATCAATTAGAGAACAACCTTTACATTTTAAGATGCCTGTAGCGGAACCATCCTCCAGGCTGTCCCAGAACCTTCCGTGCTTTGTCCTCCTCTTCATTAGCTTAATTAATTTCTCTTTTCCTTCGTCCCACGTTTCATCGTCGAATGGCAGACAGCCAGTCCCTAGCACAGCCATGTGGTTCACAGTAGCAACCGATTGATTTCCGAAAGAGGAACTCAAAAAAAATCAATGAACTTGAAAACAAGTAGCGACGAGAGAGATAAAAACACGACGGCTCACACTAACAAGCAAAAACCAAAGAAAAAAACAAACGACTGAAAGCATAATAATAATACCTTTAATTACGGTAAATGATCCCTTTTTTACGGCTTCGTGATTCCATCAGGCAGTGCTTCCGTTATGATGCCGTCTGTTCCGCAACTCACCGCGACGACATTCGGGTTCACTTTAATTGTTCTGTCACGCCGCGCTTATGTGTGTCGCCAAAATGAAGCTTAATAGCGCCGACACAGCTCACTCTAAAGACACCACCATTCAAGGCCATCGCTATTGGTGCTTCAATAATCCTTGCTCCATGCGTTCAACTTCAAACAGTCACAGGAGGATCAAGGAATAAGCTTCAAAGTGCTTACATGGGAGATTTTTCCTGCATACATTTTATTTGTCCCATTGCACCGTACATTTCAGCACACAGTCGACACGCATGCAGAAAGGTGTTCTTTTTTTTCGTTTCTGTAACACGAGTTAAATATTAAACGTTGCTTAAATCATTTAGCACAGAGCTAGTACTAGCGGATTGACACTGCGGTTAATAAACTCCTGCATGTGGTAAATAGTAAATGACAAACGCTGATTGTCCGATGGGATCAATTTGTTTCAAACCGCATAATCAATCCTGAAACTTCTTGCGCACACTAGCATCGGTAACCTCCAAACTGATTGGCGGTTTAACCACATACAGAATATGTTTTGGTTTGAGTAGGACGGACACAATTGGAGTGTTATAACCAACGTAATAATTTATCTTGTTGTACAACATTTATTATCATTACTTCCGGGATTGTCATGAAAAATAAAATCTGCAAAAAAACTATGTCTAAGAGTAAATAAATCCATGTCAAACAACCAACTAAAAAGTTTGTGAATAACGACACAATAATAATTTTCTTCACTAGAATCGCGTTTAATTTTAAGAACTAAACATCTTCTTGTAGTGAGCAGTTAAAATTTAAGTTATTCTAAAAACAAAAATATTACATGCCACATTATAAAATTAGTGCGCCTACGTCACACACAAACCAGTTTTGCAGCGTATTGTATTTTTTTCTGCTTCACAAACCCTATCGCTTGGCACGTGTACGCTGACAATCACGTAACGGTAAGAGCACCGGCGGCAACAACAACAACAACAACAACAGAGCCAATAATAAATGGCAACACCGACACCAACGACATAGCACCCGCCTTTGCGTCACGTCGCGAGCAAAAGGCCGCGAGAATCGCGAGATGCTTCATGAGGAAAGCGAAATCTACGCGTTCAGATATACGACCAGGCGCGGTACGAAGATCGTCTTCCAGTGGCTGTAGTGGCATTGCATCGTCTCGATTGCATCGCCTCGTTACACTCGAGCACTTCATCGCGACGATCCGCCATATTGCTAACAATGGCCTCGTCCAGGGTCCAGGGAAGATGTTTACACTGGTTGCTCGTAATTCGACACGCATATTCTGTAACCCACACTAAACCCCCTTCCCGGTTTCATAAAAGTGCGATACGATTTCAATCAAGTCGACTAGCTTAATACTTCCTTTCTCTGGCACTGAGAAACGTATACGGCGGGGTGTTTATCTCGTGTTGTCATACTGGTTCACGATTCTGTTACAATTTTCTATGACATTTCGTGCAGGTTTCCAGCGTATAATTAGTCATTCGAAAACAATGGAAATTTCATCACCGATCACTAAATTCAATCACGAAAAACCGGCGAACGTGAACGATACATGCATCTCTGTTGCTCGATGCTTTAAACACCCTTGCACAATAGCTTTTAACAGTCCCATTGAACCAAATGCCAAACTAGCAGCTTCTTTGGAACAATAACGATGATAGTAATTGTACCTTGCGTGGAACACGCAGATCCCACCAACGCACGTCACAAACCATACGCAACGTTATAGATTTTTGCTTAAGATCATCACCATCGAGATGAGGTGGTAGTTGCGCCAGGCTTCCTGTACCATTCATCGGAGAAGTCATAATAACCTCTTAACCGCACGCACCATTACAGTAAGGCAACTAAAAGCTTATACCATCCATCTATCCAACCGTGTTGGCCGGGTGAAGGACACTGGCCAAAAATTATCTTCACGACTTCTCTGGACATAGCAAACATGACTAGTTAATTGTGGACTGTCAGCGACTGGCTTGGTTCTCGGGATATATTTGTCTATATCTCTTGTACTCCGCAAGCAAACCAACAAGCGGGAACAATGCTTAGGCAACGACCGTGAAAATGAAAGGAAATGTTCAGACTTCGTTGCTACTGTTTGAGTTTGAAGGGCATTACTTAATTTCCGCTGTCTTACAGTTGTATCGCTGCCACACGGCTATGGGTAGCTTAGCCAACCGCTTCAAATATGACTGGCTTTATGATGCAATAGAAAAGCCTAAAATGAAATATCAATCTAAAAATCAAAGGCTGGCGTGCGCCTAAAGGGAACCATCGTCAAGCTGCGTTAAACATCAAAAGATATCTAATGGAAACGGAAACCAACAATATAATAACTTAACCTTGACTTACTAGCGTGTATCGCAATTTGATTCATCGCCCTACAAAATTCGAGGGTAGTAAAAAAAGAATTTATTGTATGATTGGCTTAGATAAACAGCAGATGTTTAAATGTTGCCTGTACTATTTCAACATCTAAATTAATATTCAATAAAGATTTTTCGTACGTATCCTCCAAAACAGTATTGAATTGAAAAAAAAAACAATGTATTTCATTTTGTAACAAATGTATAATTTGAAATCCAACTACATATATATATATAACTATAACTACATACCATTTGTAGATTTAATTAAATAATCACAGCAACATACCTGTAAAAAAATAAAAATAATTGGACTATTAGCTCATTGTACTAAAACAGATTATTAAAAAATTTATATTCACCACTCATATACACTCTTGCTTCATTCCTTTTCAATGTGACAAGATAATTACACTCTTTACGGTTCAATTCGTCACTACTTGCAAAGCTTAAATGTAGTTGATTAGTAAAACAAAAATAATTTCCCAACTGGTCATCATCGGCAACATTAGCATCATTCCGGATACTTCATCATCACCTGTAACATGCAACACCAATGCAGCAACGAAGTGGTGTGACCGTTTTGCTGCATCTCAACGTGACGCACTAACTAGTGCACCGTCCGATAACGCGGCAATGAATTCATTTTCTGAATAATTAACTTTTGAATATTCATTACTTCTGCCACACCCGCTTTTCATTTGACTACTGCTTCGGCTGCCACTGGTGATTAATTGCTCAGTGGGTGAGTGTGGAAAAACGATTGCAGAGTGAAGCATCGACAATTGGAGCGTCACAAAGGCGGCATTACAGATACGTTTGTCGGGCTAAGAAGAAGGATGAAATAATTTTACGAAAAGACTGTTTGATTAAGCTTTCGATAAAGCAGTGGGTAATATGGAGACTTTTGCGTAATTTATTTAATGATGGTGATGTTCCCAATTTTCTCTGCTTTCATTAAATTTTATTTTACTCATACTGTCTGAAAACAACTGTTTACTATATTTCACTTAAATGTATCATGTTTACCATCACGCTGGATTAGATTTCAATAAGTGGCCATTTGTCTGAGTAGTACTTCACATAAAAATATCGCACGCGAATGAAAATCTATCAATCGTCACAACCGGAAGGGAAACAGAAATGACCGAGAGCTCGTAAAATAAAAATAAAACGATCAAACATCGATATCCGATGGCACAACGCAAACTGTTTTCCTCGATTGGGAGTAAAGCCGGAAAGGACAACTAGCAACTGCTCTTAGCCCTCCTCAAAGAAAGCAACGTGAACTTCACGGATATCTGTGAAAGAACCATGCCTTGGCTTGCCCCAAACCTGATCCACTGCCACCGAAACAGATATCCTCCTTATTCCATGTCGCTTTCGGTTGGTATACTTAAAGAAACAGACAGTACAGCAGCAGCACGACGACGTGCGAAATGTCCTGCGAACGTATGGGATTGCTCTCCTCTCATCACACCACGTCGAGCAGCAACAATCTGGCGCACCGAAAAGTGTTTTTCAACCGGAAAAGAACCCTCCCAAAGATGTACACATGGCACGCACGTAAAGCTTGAAAGGGTCCCTGTACATGAAAGGATATAGTAGGGTTTTTTTTGACTGCCTTTACATTATACGACACAAAACGGGATAAACACGCTGCCCGGAGAAGTGTGGTGGCTGGAGGGTATCGATTTCTTTTATTAGCACCAGGTCACGTCCGGTACCGAGTAGGGAAGAGCGGCGCGCACCCACAAAAACGCCAAAAGTGTACAACGGAACCACCGAAGTTTCCACCACTAAGCCGACCACGGACTCTCTGGAAGCCATGCCCGATATGGTGAGTGTCCATGCCGAGGAGAGTGGACCATTCTTTAGATGCCACCCATAAAATGGGTGTCATCGTTTCCCGTTACACAAATACACTCGTAGAAAGGAAGCGACATGACCTCGATGTCCGAGACTGGCCTCAAGAAAAACGGGCGACCGCCCATGCTTGTCACAAACGGCGAGAGCGTAAGGACATTAGCAAAAATCGATTTCAGGTTAAGATAACGATGAGCTTGGATCCTAGCACATTACAGCTCGAATCATCTTCCCTTGCGAAGGGCATGTTTCCATCGTTTATAGGTGGGCGTGTAGTAATGGGCCAAGTACGGAATTACATCGTGAAACTGAATTTACACGAGGATTAGTGAGCAGATTTGGCAGAAAGTTTATTCAATTATCTCATCGACTGTTGGAGCTACAGGCTAATAACAGTAGGTCCATCTGCAGTAAAACTATTGCCCGAATGCTTATTGCTCTAATTGAATGAATGCGAAGAGTACTCTTTTTCTTGTTTTAATGGCACGGCAACAAGTGTTGAGCGAGTAGCACTTGAAATTAAAGCAGGAAATGTCTCACAATTTGCATTCAAAGCTTAGCAATCCCATAATTTTGATTTTGAAGACGTTAGTAAAAATTGAAAAAAAAAGAAAATTGCATGAAAAAGTCATAGAAAGTCAGTAATTATTCAACTGAACGATCCTGAGAGCAAATTTGAGGAAGAAGCGTAGTACAAGTAAAAGGAAACACATAATTTCATAATGAATAGAAGTACCAAATAAAGTTTTTACAAAATCATTGCTGAAAAGGTTTGCTAATTGTATGCTTTTATTAAATTTATTGTATTTTTTTATTACATAGCGTTACTTGTCTTCTGAACACTTACAAATACTTACAGTGAATACTGTATTGATTTTGTAAGTCTCTTAATGAAAATGTATTTGTGAAAAAATGCATTATGCAAAGACAACATCGATATGTCACATCTGGTGCGAGACATATGGCAGCAACCCCTTCCCTTTTCCTTCTTCTTGGACGAACGCCGTTTGCTTGAATGGCTTTATCCCATTCGCTCACGATACCCTTCCTGCCATCTCGTCACTAGTATTGGCCGCGACTGGTTGTCTCACTTGAGAAATGACGCCAAACGAACGCCCAGTGCCAACTACGAACGACCGTCTCCGGTGTGTGTGCCACGAACCACAGTTAGCTTGAGCTATTACCTACACTCAATCCGGCGGTAGCCGATGTTGCACCGCGGCGCCAGACCCCGTGCCCTTCAACGGGCCCAAAAGTGGGACTGCTCTACCTTCACCAGCGTGCGGAGGAAAAACGCTATTTGCTGACATTAAAGAGCTACTCTCGTTCCCGCTAGCCAGCGATCACACCGATGATCTCTCGCTGTACGTTCGACTTACGAGTGTCTTGTTCTACCAGAGCCGCAGCATTACTGCGAAGACTGCCAGGGAGCTGAAGAACAAAAATAGATTCCCCAACAGTTCAGATGGCATCGACAACCAAAACAGACACCACCGTTTATTCCACGGTATATTCACGTCAGCTTACCAGATCTGCTATACATGGAAGATGGATTCTAGCGGCAGGAGTGGGGAGTAAGATGAAGTGGAAGTGCCGAAAACGAGCGAGACACAAAAGTGCACGCGATTTGGATTAGAGATTTTCAAAGCAATCCCAAATTGAAAAAAAAAGTCAAAAAGCAAGAATAGAAAACTAAAACCTTTTGCCCTCAAGACACAAGCACATGGCATGGGAAACGATGCCAAAACAGCAGATTGTCTAGTATGCTGCTAACCCGTGGTCGTGGACCAGCTGGTATTCGTACACGGTAGCGTCAATACGCCAGACGAATGCCACTAGTAAGCACAGCTATAATCGTAAAAATAGCAGCAATACGAGGTCGAGGTAATTAAAATGTGGAAAGAAGTTTTATGCTTTTATCAAAGTAAAAAAAAATTATAAAGAAACAAAACGTCATAGTTACATCATTCACAAAAAGCATTGTTTCATAATAATCAAAAACAATTTTTTATTTATCATCGCTTATTCCTACAATTGAAGGATACCTAGTTCTATATCATTTTTCCTAGCTACAGCGACATCCAGCGACTTCGGACAGATAAACCTAATTTGTTAGCCTAAACCACATGAAAAGTTGTAAAATGAAGTGAACAGATTCTACGATATGTACTTAGCTCACAAATGGCACAAACCTCATCGGGGATTGAAAGTCAGAGTTTAACGACGCATTTCTACTTCTCTGGTTGTGATGCATAACAAGCAACCGTCACCCCTAGCCAAATTTGAAATGATACCAAACCAAGGGGCCATCGTACAACGTACCGCGCAAAGACCATCACGCACATCGTGCTAGTGTAAATTGGCAATAGCGGCGAGCCGACCAAAACCCTATGAACTTTAACAGCCTTCCCTGCGGGTTGAGATCATTCCACAAACGAAGATACTACCGTACGTCCGGCCATCTGAACCACACTAGGACCATTGAAGAGAAGATAATTGGCTTCGTCAGCACAGAAGCATCGAATGGGTCGTCCAATAGCGGGCTTTTACGTTAAAGTGACAGAAAGAGACGAATAAAACTCATTTATCTAGTCACTCCAGTCAACCCTTTTCCCTGTACCATACCCGACCAAAGCAAAGTAAGCATGAGATAAAGTTAGACAACCGAAAGTAGACAGCAAAAAAAAAAAAAAACATTAACCCACAGGAAACGCATGACATTTTGACCCACAAAGGCGAATGCGGACAGCGATACGTTAGATTAAGGGAACGCAAAACTCATTCCCTCGGAGGTTCGCAAATAACATCACCAAATGGTCACACCACGTCAAAT
>KI422752.1:38868-51175 GCA_000473375.1 Anopheles culicifacies
AGGGTTTTTAAAACGGAAAAGTAGGGCGAAGATGTTGTTACGCTTTCGGCAATGGCAGCGAGTGTTTATGAAAAGTGGAAGCGTTTTTGGAAGTGTACCAAATTGTAGAATAAAGCACATTAGCCTTCCGAGCGTGCTAGCTGATAGTCGTGTGTGTGTGTGTGCAATGGTGAGGACATAATTTATATGAAACTATCAGCAATTGGAATGATCATCGATGGTATGCAGCGAACCCCACCATGTTGTCTTAAAAATTGATCCTATTTTGGAAGTCGTCCAGAACTTTGTTGAAATGGGCTGGGTGTACGACATAGGAAATGCACTGTCGGCAAAGCATACCATCTCATTACTAGCTGACATTGACGTAAAAATTAAGAATAATGTTTCTATTTTGAGTTTGTATTTATCATTAAAAATAACAATAACTTAATAAAAACAGAAAGACAACTTAAAGCCTGATACATGCTGTTTGACAAAGCTTCAACAAGTAAGGTATAACCAAAAATATTGAAACAAAAAGAAAGTATTAAGAAAGTCGTAGAAAATACATGTAGCTAACACAAATCGACGATGTAATTAAATGTCGCAAAACACTTTCGCAACCGAAGCAAATATATCCTCTGATCATGCCTACCCGTATGTCGCTGCCGAACACAATCCTCAACGATATACTTACGAATAAACGTCACCGATAGGAACATCAGAAAATTCACCGCAGTATCACGCTATATGCCGGCCTATAGCGGCAACACGCATAGCGACACGATGGAATCCATTGGAGGTCCATAAAATCGAAAGCTTCCATGTCCTGATCGTATGCCACACTCACGCGAAGCTATTATTTAGCTCCATGTTGGCATGGTGTTAGGATTAGTGTGAATAGTTGTTTATTTGTTTTATTTTTCATTTTTCCCTCCGATGGCTCTACAAAGACAGCCGTTGCCTGTTTGAGCCAGTTTACTCAAATGACGCGCTGTGGCTTGACAGGCTCATGGACGGGCTTTGCATTCTAAGGAGCGAACAGAGTACTGAGAAGCATTGTGATGTTAGCCAGTTTACTCCGAAGCTATTGGGTGCTACCAACCGGGTGCTATACAAACCCCCACCGGGACCACGGTAGCCAGGGACAAATAGCCATCGAAAATAGTACCACCATCAATCGATTTTCCTTTCCAGAACCGTCCAGGTGGTCGCCAATGCAGTCACTTCACGGCGTACACCACACAACCGCAGCAAGTGGTACGGCAGTCGGTTTCACAACACTGCGGTGCTGGTATGTAATGAATATGAAACAGTTTATCCATTTTTGCCACGATCCCGATCTAAACCCACCGGCCCTGGGCCCCATGCGATGGAACAGTAGACAACCCTTAGCTCCTTGGGATTTTTCGCGCACAGTAGTCGAATCCAATCCAACTTAATACAATTCCTTTCCGATGGCACAATTAGACCTCGGCACGAATCACTCACTGACGTAGCGTAGAACGAATTCCGTGGGCTTTTCTGCAATTTATACGCGACGTACAGTACCAATCGATGCCGCATTGATCCAACGATTATGCTGTACGCGAACGCGATACACGGTGGCATTCTTAGCGGAATCTCATAATTATTTTCAGCACATCGTGCCCCGCCGACGTGAAAATGATGCTCGAATGGATATTCTTGTTGTGTTAAACAGCCTGACACAGAGCGTTGTGCTTAACAGATCGTTAAGCAGTTTCACAAACATGGCACTATTTTATTTACCAGTTTTCCTTTGCAATTCCTTTTAAGTAAGTTGGTCCAAGACGTAACTAGTTTAACAAAAGTTTAACTCCACCAAAGAAGCGAGAGATCTTAGGACATGGTTCTGCTTTGCTAGGTACGAACATCACCGCAGATTGCTGGCGATGCAAAAGAACGGAAACTTTTTGTCCAACATAACTAGCTAACCGATGATGGTCCACAACTTTGAAGCATGACCATCATTAACATTACTTTAGTGCGACTTTGTTGGATTGCTCCGTACGCCCAATATCGTATCATCGTTAGCTGCTACGTCACGTACGTGACTTTATGATGTTGAACGTAGATAGCAATCAACACTTTTCAACCTTACTCGCCCACAGCGTAACCAGCACGTGAATTCCCTTAAGGATAAACTCTTTTCATGACATCTACATGCAGTCAAAGGAAACAAAACGATGACCAATAGTAACAACATGCTTATGATAACAAGCGTCAGGTCTTTGCGATCACGGTTGATCGCGTGAAGGATTGCATTGTTCTTTTAAGAGACATTTTAGATATGATTTATCTATATGACTTCAACTAAACTTCAGCTTCCTTCAAGGCTCTACAATCATGAATTTATCGACAACGCGATATTAAATTTTGCGATGCAATGGTTCGGATAGGATTCGTTCTCCACTCCTGCTGTGTGCCGCTTGTCACAACTACAGCTAACACGAAATTTAAAGAAACTAAAGATATCCTCATTACTTAGCCAAGAAATACCATTACTGATTTGAATACTCTGCTAGATATGGTTAAATATAGGTCACGGATTCAAAATGGTGGAAGCAGAGCTCTTTAATCTTTTGTGGTATAAACAACAGAATCTAGAAAATATCTATCTCAAGCCTAAAGCGATTAGGCGTCATGTCAATAATTACAAACATAATCAAACACCACGTTCCAAACCTCGGACAAAAACCGATGGCCCATCTGCTTCAATAACAAATCAGTCAATTACTCAAAAAGCCAAAACTGCCATTCATTTCCTGTAGATTTACCCAAAATCAATCTAAATATCGCGGTTCAAAGACGCAAACCGAAAGAAAGACGAAAGTCTGCAGAACCCTCAATTAGTGCGATCCAACATTTTTGCTGCAAGGAAAGAAGGCCTAATTAGTTTTGACTGATTGAGCGTGCTGGTTGAAAACTGGAGATTTGGCTCCTACATCAATTGGGCAAAGGTCGAAAGATAACACCGGGTGGATAGGACAATGGCGTAGCGTGGCCAATGGCAAGAGGCAGCGAGCTGGGGTGGTTTCGAGACATCATCGATTTTTATCTCGTTTCACTTGATATTTTAACAGCTTCCGGACGTTCCAGCCTAAAATCAGAATTGATGAACGCAAGAGCCAAGATCTGCTCTTGGTGGGGGGAATCCGCCACAACTCTGTTTCGCTATGCGAGTCCCTTCCTTCCGCACCAAGACATTTCGTGGCGCCAATGTAAACTTTTCATCCATCAACCATCGAGGTTTTTTTTTTGACTCTTGCTTTGCCCTTATTCTACCAGTTACTGATGCAGCAAAGACGAACACAGTTTGGTAACATTTGCCGGAATGATTTATCGCACTGGGGAGATCTGGGCAACCGGAAACCGTGCTAAGAATAACGCTCAGGCAGTAGCATTTCGAACGTGTGTACAAAACCAAATCTACAGTGGCGTTAAGTTTAATAATGTGCTCTTAAACCGTCCTTTCGTGAAAGAACCCTATGAGTATAAGGAAAACTTCTATGCTAAGTAAAAAATATAACAACGTAAACAAAACAAATCGTAAGTCCTTTTTCAAATTACATCCTTTCCACAGCCATTAATTGAATATGAAAAAAACCTAAACTTACATTACAATTTATTATAATCCTTATTGTACCCGTGGGTACTTTTAAGTCACAAAAGCCAGAAATGGCAGACCTCTTGAGTTTGTAGAACATTAGAAGAAGAAGAAATCCTAGACATTTTTATATTATGCAGCTGCTGTGTAAATTGACTGTCACTAACATCTTCATCCTTGTCATACATTCAGTCTATATTTAAAAGGACCTTTATAATACATGGTCCATACAATGTGCAGAGCATACGAGAACATGTTTTTTTTTCAACCAAGAATACATAATTAAACAATCGTAAACATTTTAATCTAGATACCAGCGTATCCCTCATCGCTGGCAATTTCTGCGTTCAGCATCATAAAATGTAAGTAAATATCGCCTACACAAAATGCCACCTACCAGCATACGGAATAAGAAGTCAATTAAAACTTCACTAAAGTAATTAATCCGCTCGTCATCTCCGTCGCTGTACGTACCCGCTAAACGGCTCACCGGAACTAAATGCAAAGGGTCCAGCAAAACAGCGAAACACTCCACGTTCCCAACAATGTACCCTATAGCACAAGAAAGCAAACGAGGACGAAAGTCACCCACTATAAATAGAACCCGGTTACGGCGAAAACCGGGAGACAGAAACGTATCATAAAAAAATAAAGCCGGTTAAAAAGCTTCCGATCTTCTCCGTACTGTGACAAAGCTTTCACTTTTCTTTCCGCCCTGCTAGGTGCGGTCAGCTACAGGCCGCAGGGTATGACGCCACTATCATGACAGTGCGCACGATATGGCCACCAGTGGTGGTGGTGGTAGTGTTGGAAGTGACGTTAGGCATGTCGGCTTTGCGTTGTTCGTTGACGGAATTATTATTTTATTTTGCCAAGCTCGTTGGAGCTCGCTGGTGTGGATGAGTCTCTCCCCATACGTATTGCGCGTTTTAATCCCCAAAGGTCAGAACTTTATCACTGACAGATAGGGAAATGGTAACATTCGCATCTAGCACCTAGCGAGGTACCCGGTAGTCGGTGTGAAAGTCACCGGAAAGGTTGGTGTTTAAAAAGCCGCCTGTTTCACATCCGCAAGTCATGGCTTCTTAAGCCAAAGCGGACACACGGGAATGAGGTTTAAACTATAAGTTTCGAGCTGGCAGGATCCCTTGTGTACACTTGCCACACCACTACAGTGTTGCGAATTATCTACTGTTTTTCTGCTAAAATGATTCCTCACATTAGGGGATATGGTGGTACACGGATGGTTGAACGATGACATTCGGTGCCACGATTAAGCTGCACGGTGGGATATGTGTCACGAACCCGTTTCCCATTAGTTTCTTGCTTATACCAAAATCCAAAGGAAAAATAAATAAACACATTAAATGAGAATGAAAAAGTTGCACAAATGATAGCTATTTTTAGGTGTACTGAAATACGCCTCAGCCAATTCACACGCCTTGCCACTGCAACGACCGTGATTAATACTACAATTTATCTTTAAAATAATAAAGTTAACGCCACGGGCAAGCGGTCCCTTTCTCGTAAGGATTTGTGCAAACGAAGCAATGCTTGAGCGAATGCTTCGTCGTCTGAGTACCAGAAGGGCGGACACAGACGAGGCCACAAATGGGCCGTAAACGATGCAAGAACACTCCCTCGGTTGCTCTGCGCTGAAGAGAAGGACTCAGTGCGACCAATTCTCAGACACTGCCAACCGTAATGGTCTACGGTGACCGATCTAGAACACTAACCGTTCGCTAACTGTCTTAATTTATGGCACATTGGGAGGGCACAAGCTGTGAAGGAGCAATTTTCTTACTGGCAGCAGATAGTGTGCGTAAATGATCTAATTATTACGTTTCACCATCAAACGGGACGATGTTATTGAACACAGTCGCTATGCGTTCTAATACAATCATTCTAGAAAGAGGACAAATTGATGTATTCGATGTGACTGTCTACATTTGCTCAATCACAGTAGAAGAAACGCAATTTATTCTCGAAACAGTAAACAGTTTTCTGAATATGATAAGGCAGTCGATAGTAAACATATTCGATAGCCTCCACCCGCGAAGGTAAGTGGTACACAAGAAAGCTTTTTATTTAAAAATAATCTAAACACATTTAACAGACACCCATAAGGGCCGTTTGTTCTGAACTGTTGTTACGATTTTTTTCTGAGACCGCACTTAAATACACTGGATGCCACTAAAATCAAAATGCCACAACATTTGCCCAACCTCTTCAAACATTCAATGGAGCATCATGTCCCACGTAATGCAAATGTAGCCGCCGCATGCATTTTGTCACCAATCTAAAAACCAACTTACGGCCGATTTCTTCCTGCACCGTTTATGTTGCTTGTCGCCCGCGTTGATCTGGCATTGTTTCTTAAACGCTGCTTAAGATTAAACGCAAGATTTGAGGGTCGTAAAAGTTGACTTTTATTGTGCGGTGTGAAACACGCACTATCAGGACGAGGCTCCTGAAACAGAGCTGACGACCTGGCCCGGATCACGAACAAGTCGTAAGAAGCACCTTACCAAATTGCTTGGAAAAGCCTCGGGCACCTTTTGTCTCGACGGGGCGTGCTGGCGGTTTATTTGATTTTTTAGCATCTCATGCGCGTGCTGGTGGCTACTTCGGCCGGGGTGGTGCTGTATATATATAAACAATCCCGTGAAGAGCTAAACGCGGTAGGAAATGGGAGCCTCTTGAGCAAGAAGAAGAATGCCACTGCTGACTTCCGAAATGGCTTGACTTGGGTTCCCCCGGCTTTCGTACCAGACGATCGCGTGGCCCTCGACCGACGAACGGAGCATTCGGTCGCAATGATTCGATGTGACGCCTGGTGTCGTTGGCTATTATAATTATACGCGGTAGCCTACGAGCTCTACGTGCTCAAGTCACACACAATAGGGATCCCAGCGCACCGTTGGGAAAACCACACCCGACGGTCTGAGACGGTTTTCGTGATGCGGTAGTGCTATTTTTGGTCTAGGTCCTATATTTACCAAAACCCCCACAGCATCACAGAAATCATTGCGTTCGCCGGGACGAAACGACCGTCCGACATGCTGGTTCTTTGGTAAGGGGAATTGAATCTAGTTCTGCAAACCCAATCCTCCGGGAGAACCAACCTAGACTTGATGAGGAAAGACAGTGCGTAAGAAAGAATCGAATTAGTTTAATTAGGATTGCGCGCATGTAACACGAACCACGCACTCCAAATTGGCCTTGGGAGTACGGAAAAATCTAGCTATGGTAACGATTCCGTCAGCTAATTTAGTCAGTGATGTACCCAGTGAACGATTGCTCGGTGAACTTCACACCCAAGAAAAAGAACATTTATATCGATTATCGTATGTTGGCATATCATTTAATTGTACAATGTGTAGAGGAATTCCAATGATTTATTAATCTTTTCGAATGAAGGTGACACAGGTTATAAAACCAAACATTTTTTTTGTACTTAATTTTATATTAACACCTTTCATGGACTAATGTGGTAAAATTTATTCATATAATTATTTGTTTTGGCATAAATATTTAGTAGCAACGATTTTCTAATAGCAAAAGCCAATACAGAACACATGTTACATTGGATTGTAACAAACAAACATTATTCAAGTTTTTTCGCTAAAGCGTAAAAAACTACTTCCTTACTTTTTTCCTGCTTGTAATGCCTAGCGAATTCTGCACCATTTTTACGAGACGTACATCGCATTCATTTCTTATCGTGCAATCATGAAAAGGAAAAATATTCAATTTGCATTTCATTCCGCTTACTTGCCAGCAGGGCTTCGACCGTTCGTGCGTTTGTGTCCCCGTACAGAGATGGGAAACGAGTTGACAAACACTGTTTCATTTCCAATCAAAACTTCTGCAGTCAAACGATGCAGAACCATTTTCCGTATCGAACGCAACCGAACGAACGAATGGCACATCCTGCAGTTCTCAGCAAGAGATTACATGCAAACACGCGTCACAAGCGGAACCCCACCCAATTGCTACCCGTACACCCTTGTACGTACCTTTCTCATCGGCATGATGAGTGTATTCGACGGGACGCTGACCGGAGCTGTCTTCTGGCGCACTGGAACGACACCGACGCTGTTCAGATTGATGGCGGTTAGCTGCGACTGGGTTTGGCTCGCTGTGAGCTGTGGCTGCTGGGGTTGCTGGGCCGTAGCCATCGGTTGCTGGCCCAGATTCAGATGCGGATGTGTGACGAAGCTCCGCAGCGTCAGCGGTGTGAACATGGCTGCGGCAGCCGCCGGATGCAGCGGCTGATGTTGGTGCTGATGCGGATGTTGATGCTGGTGTTGATGTTGGTGCTGATGCTGTTGATGCTGATGCATTGCAGCTGCGGCGGCTGCGGCGGCCGTGTTATGCAGTGCAGCGGCCGGATGATGCAACGGATGCTGATATGCGGCCTGCTGTGTAGCGGCAGCCTGCTGTACCTGCGGACTTTGCACCTGCTGCACGGTCGGTGGCTGTACGGCTGCGGCCGCTATCTGTGGCTGGTGAAAACCGGCCGTGGCCGGATTGAACGGTACGGCCAGCATCTTCTGCAGCCCCATGCCTGGGACGCCCCACGGAATGTACCACGAGCCTGGGTGGTGCTGCATCTTCACTGCACGTTCACAGGCGACGAGACGGGGAGCCAGTCAAGGACAGAACAAAACCCAACCCCTACTAGCACGAACACAAAAGCTCAGAAAACAATCAGAGTAGAATCTACCCGGCAGATTAGTCGGCACTTTAAACACCTTCTAGCCGAAACACCGCTCCAGAAACTTAGGCTTAGCGTGTGAATGAGGATGACTTTTCTTTCATGCACTTTCTTACACTCGCATGCTTCACTCAAAACAAAGCCAACCGCCTCAGATGGTATTGCACGTTTCACACCACGCTGAATACAAGAAATCCCCAAAAGCCCCCAACACTGGCTAACATACACACACTTGGCCACTCGAATAACTGCCACAACCGCAACCGAAAACGAAAGATTCCTATCACACAGCCGACAGTCGCGTCATAACACTCACAACAGCCTCTGACACGCTTATCTCGGTGCAGCTTCTTCCAATGATGCCGGGAAAAACGATTGCACGCCGAGCTATGGAGGACGAGCTATAGGTAGTCTGTCGAAGGAAGAAAATGCACCCGTACACTCTACGTTTGCAGTCCGTTTCTTTACAGGCGTCTGCCACTCTCGGCAGCTTGAATTTTGAATATATTAATACCAACGACCAAACGGCGCGGTTGCTTTTTCACTAGTAGCCTATTGAAAAGCAACGAATAGCGTTGATAGGACAAAAGGATACAGCACGGTACAAAGGTATTAGTTTTCCACCAAGAAAACTCCACTTGGCCAACTTCGGCGACCGAGTGCACCAACTCCCAGCGGTATTTGTGTAGAGCGGAAATATTTACCACCTAGCGTTAGTGTCAACGCAGCCAGTGGAGCATCGTCAGCGAACACTGCAGTTGACGTTACCGGTTGCACTCGTCGAACACGTGAACTAAAGGCTCGAACCTTCCGCTAACAGATTTTGATACTGATCGACACCTTTGTTGTGTGCGTGCCAGAACGTCGCGAAATTTTGACCACGAGCGTTAGGACATTCGACCGAACTGAAGAGTGTCAGAGAGATGACGTAAAAATAGGACCGTACCAGACAAAAACATTTGTCCACACTGAGTTAGTTACTAGAGCACGGCTCCAACTCCCGCGTACAGCAAAGTACAAAACGTTTGATTTCACCGTACTGCTGGGCACAATCGAATCATATCCTTTTCTAGAATCGTGCGCCGTTCTCTGCTCAGGATGTCCGTTGTGGTGCTTGCGAAACGTTGTTGCATTTCCAACGTGACTTGGAGAGTGCGGCGAGTTAGCAGTTAATTATCAGCAACAACACACCATCCGCACACGGTGCACGCGAAATTGGGTGGTTCGCCTGTTTCAGGACAGAGCGATACCGAAACTCAATTAGTATTCTGCCAGCGTTGGCAGAGCACGCTAAGGACAAGTAACGATTTTTTGTTGTTGTTGTTTTGTACTGGCGCGTGTTATTTTCGTTGTCAAATTTTACAACAAATGAGGGAGGATTCAATTTTAGATTACATTAAAAATGAATGCACTAGCCACGGTTTGCGGGTGTAGAGGACGTCACGGAAGGTTGTTGTTCTGTGGAGCAATAGGTACATCTACTGTGATCATCATCGCCTCGATCACCGATCTCATGGCAAAGACACTTGCGTTACTCTTTTTTTCGACTCCTTGTCTTTGGTCGCCATGTACTTTGCTTCTGATTTTAACTTTTACGTCGCGCAATTTCAAGCTCTGAAAGGTGAAGAAGAATTATGCTTTAAAATTGTGATCGTCGAACTCGGTTCCAAGTTTCGTGGTTCGGCGATTTTGGTGCTACTGAGTGCACAGCTAATTAGCGAACATTAATGTGAAAAATCTTCATTTTTTTGTAACTGGAAGGCTAGCATTTTCCTTTAACGCGTTTAACATCACCGACGTATTCAACCTACTAGACATTTTGTGCATTTCGTACGGGTCGTCTCGGGGGCATTACTCAACATTACCCCTTGTTATCAAGTGCAATAAAAAGAAGCATCATTTTTTCCAGCAAAGGTGCATCATCCGCCCGTGCACGGGTTCAACTTTCGTAACCATCAAGGATTTCGATTTCGCCAACATACCAGAACCCACTGACAACAGCATTCCACGCGGTACATTGCAACTCCATGCTTCTTGACATTTTTGACTGATTCTCCCCCTTTTTTACTTCTGCCTTTACGGCCTTGCCATATTTTCGAAGGTGGTACTTTTCAATCTCCTTCTTCGGAAGCTATGGCGTAAATGATGGGCGTCGTGTACGTCGCCGCCTGTTTTCCATCCGCCCCTGCTGCGCATGTATTCCCGAGGCCACAATGAGGCCACAACAAGCCACAAAAGAGTTTACGATAATGATGATGGGCTGCTGCCAGGGAAGAAAGAGGGAAGATGATGATGACGACAGCATATGTGCATACATAAACCATGTCCGCGACACAAGCCAGCCACCGTTACTCGGCCATTAAGGATAAGTCGCTTTTGCCAGCAGTGGTGACTGATTGCGATGAAATGTTTCCGGCTGCATTAATAGCTGGCTAAAGCAAATGGGTGTATTTTCGCCGCCATATCTTATCGCACACCAACCAAAATAAGCCCAACAAATAGCTAAACACGCGTGTTTCGTAACATGTTAAAAATTCATTAAAACCCGTTTAATGCTATGAAAAAGACTTCGCACACATGATGCACATGGACATGGTGTCGAAAGATGGATACATCAATCAATTTTATTTCAATATCTTTACCCCTTTACGAGTTCAAGAACGGAATCACTCAGAGCGGTAATTAATTTATTTTCTGTTGTTATCGGCATCATACACACCCAAAAAATCTTTCATTGGCTTTTTAGCTTGAAAAGCGTCGAGGTAAGATGCTAGTAGCTTTATGTTCTCCAAACATTAACGCGTCTCATTAGTAATTAATCCCCATCCATTAATAAAACTCCCAATGACCACCAATGGAACATGGAATCGCACGACAAAAATTAATAACGATAGGTACGCTGGCTTGATGAGCGATGGGTTCCATGGATCATGTTGGTGCTAATTAGGGCCAAAACAGATGCCACTTCTACCGCTTCCTAATGGTTGCGATTGGTACACGGATCCCAAAAATAGATAACATCCATTGTGAACGTAACCCGAGAACGATTTACACCGTACCTTTCGTTCTGTTTCATTGGGATAATCGTCCCGCGCTGTTGGAAAGAATGCTACAGGTGACAGCTACGTTCGCTCGTAATGGAACACCGTGGACATAAATCAATGAAATTAAAACTGATGTCAAGGTAATAGATGGACTTCGATTAATTTTTCTCGTTTTTATCTGTACTGGTTTTTGTGAACTATTGTCACCGTTCACAGACTGATCCCGAGTGTTTGAAAATAAAAACGTCCAAAATACTTATTTATAGTGTTTATGATCATTGCAATAAAAAAATTAATAAACTAAAAGCGAAACAATTCTACATCCATATAATGAAGTACCATAAAGCAATATGCACATATGCCAGCGTCCAACTCTCCCACTTACCCGTTCTGTAAGATCAAAGATGCCAGCTATCCAAGGGAAACAAAACTTGAACTGTGTCACATGCCAGCTTCTAACTCGTTGAATAAATATGAACTTTGTGGGCAGGTTGCACATTCGCCCCGCACATTCGTACATACCGAAGCAGCGTACACGTTGGTGTTAATGAAAAAGATTTATACACACCCAGTTGCTAGACGAAATAGAATAACATTGCCCTTGCACAACCAGCGGTTCCACAAGTAGAAAAATTGTACCGCCAATATGTGTTCACAAGCACCTCTTGCTCTCACCTCCCCAACTACAGCTGTTTGGATGGAACTAAAAAGGGGATCATTTCCACCCGTACAGCGCACGGGCAACAGCCGATGAAGCCTTCATAACTTCATGTACGAACAAGACAGCACAAAAACAACATTCCCCAGGTAAACAACGTTGTGTACGCGGACAAATCGAGTAATTGAACGTGAAGATTTGCTACCGACCGGTCAGCCACGACACTCCAATGCTCGCGACCTTGACTGACGGAGTTCGTCCAGACTCACTACGATTGC